>VOQJ01044113.1:0-11980 GCA_015052665.1 Apistogramma diplotaenia
AGTTTTAATTAAAAAAAATTTTAATAAAAAAAATTTTTATTAAAAAAATGTATTAATTTTTAAAAAAATAAAAGATCAGATTTGTATCGGTTTGTATCGGTATCGGCCAATTCGTATCGGTATCAGAAATAAAAAAGTGGTGTCGCCCCATCTCTAGCTAATGCAGCCAACAAAGTGTTATTTATCTTACAGCCAACAACCGAAATACTGTAATATTGCCAATATTGCCGGATCTTCAGCTACAAAAAGAAAAAAAAAAGAAAAGAGGGCTGGGTTTTCAGCCCCTCTTTTATCCACATAGGCGCATATGCTGAACAACAGCAGTAAATTACTGCTGTTCAGCAATGAACAGCCAAGATACAAGTGCAGCTACTATTCTAATTATTTATTTATTTAACCTACATTTATACTTAATATGACTTTTGAATTTTCACCAGTTTCTCCCTCCTGACTTAAAATCATTTTTCATCTTTTTGTTTTAAGTAGTTCATTTTTTAGAATTATTTTTTTAACAGTGTGTTCCTGAAGGTACTCAATTCTGTCTAATTCCGTCTATGTAGTTTCATTAAGTGTAATAATTTAACGAGTTAATGTAAAAATATTTCACATTATTAGAGCATCAAGGGACACACCTTCTGAAGCAGAGCACACAGATGTCCTTGTACTCTGTCAGTGATGATAAACACTGCTCCTCCCAAGATAGACGATGTTCAAAGTACAAAATGAAATATTCAGCTTCAGAATTTTTTTTATTACAGCTAGAATACTGTCAGGGACTAGAAAGAGTTAGTGTAATGATTATAAAAGGATTGGTGTGACTCAGAAGGTAGAGCAGGTCCTCGACTAATTGGAAGGTTGGTGGTTCGATTCCTGGCTTCTCCATTCTGCATGCCAAAGTATCCTTGGGCAAGACACTGAACCCCAAGTTGCTCTCCCTAATCACTGGAATGTGAATTAGTTAGAAAGCACTTATGTGATTGCAAATGTATAAAGCTCTTTGAGTGCTCAGCTGGAGTAGAAAAGCACTATATAAGAACTAGTCCATTTACCATATTTCTCCCATTTTGACTTCTCTTCATTGGCTCCCTGTTAAATCCAGAATTGAATTTAAAATCTTTCTCCTCTTTAATAATCAGGCCCCATCTTATCTTAAAGACCTCATAGTACCATATTACACCAGTCGAGCACTTCACTCTCAGACTGCTGGCTTACTTGTGGTTGCTAGGATACTTAAGAGTACAATGGGAGGCAGAGCCTTCAGCTTTCAGGCCCCTCTTCTGTGGAACCAGCTCCCAGTTTGGATTCAGGAGACAGACACCCTCTCTACTTTTAAGATTAGGCTTCAAACCTTCCGTTATAATAAATCTTATAGTTAGGGCTGGATCAGGTGACCCTGAACCATCCCTTAGTTACGCTGCAATAGGCCTAGGCTGCTGGGGGGTTCCCATGATGCACTGAGTGTTTCTTTTCATTCACCTCTCTTTACTCCATTTATAACCCACTCTGCATTTAGGGTGGCTGTATGCTCAAGATGTAGAGCAGGTCATCGACAAATTGGAAGGTTGGCAGTTTGATTCCTTGCTGCTCTTGGCTGCATGCCAAAGTATCTTTGGGCAAGACACTAAACCCAAAGTTGGTTTTGGAGTGTGACTGTTAGATAATACCTCTTAGCTTAGTTTCATATGGAAGTGCTTGTATGAATGTGGTGTGAATGAAAATGTGTTGTATAAGTGCCTTGAGTGCTCAGTTAGAGTAGACAAGCGCTATATAAGAACTAGTCCATTTAGTCATTACTGATTATGAATCTCTGGCTCTCCTCCACAGCATGCCTTCTGCCCGGCCTCTCTCTCCCTTCAGCCCCAACCGGTCTTACTGCCCCTCCCTGAGCCTGGTTCTGCCCCTGTTAAAGGGGAGTTTTTCCTTCCCACTATCGCCAAGTGGTTGCTCATATAGGGTTCTTTTGACTGTTGGGTTTTCTTTGTAATAGTTGTCACCTTTAGGTGTATAAATAAAATATATAAATAAAACTGAATTGAATTGAATTGAATAATAATAAATGTCCCCCCACGAAACGTAACAAATCTTTGCATCTACAAAATATCACTGTGGAGTCTAATTTGAGACACATCATGTGTTCTAATTGCCTGTAGCACATGGGGCTCAGCGTTCTATTTAAACACCATTTATTTGATATCAGGGAGTAATTAAAAAACAATTCAATAATTATTATGACATTTCAAGTCTAATTGAAAAACCAAAATGTAATGGTTTCACTATATAAATACAACACAAATAATGTTAACTGGAAACCAAATGAAACCAGAATCAAAGCTCCTACTTTCTTTTTGTAAGGTTTTTACCTTACAAAGTGCCTTGAGGTTTGTTGTGCATGAATGAAATAGAATAAAATTGAATTACTTATACTTCTACTTATCATCAGTCCATTACTGCTCATGATGTGGATTCTATTCAGCTGTAATTTATTTTCAAGAAAATACATTTTTCTTTGACATAATTTCCTAATTAATGGAAATTTTATTATAATTACATCACATTACATTATAAGTATTATTTTATTATAATGACATTGGATACATAACAAATAATGTTTTAAGAATAAAGTTGAAACTTTGCTATGATGGTTCCAGTTTCAAGGGTTTCAATGGTTTATAGAAATTTTTGCCAAATTTGATGACAGAGATGAAGACTAACTTAGAAAATAAGTAAATTAAATCTTACATGAACAGTAAATTTCCATTTTCTAACAAATCAAACAAGCAAAAACAAAACAAAACAACATAACCCCCCAAAAAGAGTAGACTTTAAATATTTTTAAATATTTTTTAACATACTGCATGAGATTACATTTAAAATGCTATACTGAAATCTATTAAACTACTAACACTGTCAAATATTATCATCCAGTAAATATTTCTGTTTGTATGCTTTTTGTACAGTTATGTATTTGGAAGAATTTAACTTTGCATTTTGAGTATAATTCATTTGCCAATAAATGAATACTGCCAATGAATATTGACTGGCGATATTGTAGCTATATTTGCAAGTTTTAGAGACAGTTCCACAATAACTATGAAGTGAAAACATGATATTATGACAGCCATAACCTAGACACAAAAAGCAGTGATGATATGAATCATGTTTTATGACTACCAGGAGAGAAGCTTGAGTTCAGTGAAGAGAGGAGCACAAATCCTCAGACTAATACCTTTACACACCACAACACAGACCACAATGTTCAGCTAAGCAAGTACTTTGTAATTAAGAAATAGTACAATTTACAGTTCTCTTACACGGATTTATCACATTAATCAGTGCATGCCTAAACATGATGAGGAATAACATCAATACATGCAACCCTGGTATTGCACATCTTGATATAGTTTGAAAAACATGTATTTGCTGCCCAGAACCTGCCAGTCTCCTGTATCACAAAGAAATGTGATTTTATGGTTGTGTTTAGGGAACTCGCACACTTGGTCAGGGAAAGATTATTGCTTGGTTAAATATTATAAATAAGTCAGTTTCCCTTTAGTTTGACAGAATATATTTACATTTTCAACATTTATGCAAAACCACAATCTTGGTTTAACCTTGACCATCCCAACACCCAGGACACAGGACACAAATCTTGCTCTCTGCAGTTTGTGCACACAGCACCCCCTGCCATTCATGTGCAGTACAAAAATATTGTTACTTTACAGTCATGCTCCAAAAAACACATGTAACAATCATATCCCTATGTGAATATGGCTCATTTAATAAGGATTTGTATGAGCCTGATCAGGCTTGATCAAGCTTGGGAGGCTGTGGCTCAGGAGGTAGAGCAGGTCACTAGTAACTGGAAGGTTGGACTGCTCCGGGCTGCATGCCAGAGGATCCTTGGGCAAGATACTAAACCCCAAGTTGCTCTCCAAGTGTGAATGCGTGTGAATCTTAGATAGTAAGCGCTTAGCTACAGATGGAAGTGCTTGTATGAATGGGTAAATGCAAAGGTGTTGTATAAGCACTTTGAGTGCTCAGTTAGAGCAGAAAAGCACTATATAAGAACTAGTCCATGTAGCACTGTTTCATCACAGCAACAAGGTTCCTGGTTTGAACCCCAGCTGGGGGCTCTGTGTGGAGTTTGTGTTTTCTCCCTGCACCAGTGTGTGTCCCAGGTCCTCCGGCTTCCTTCCAGAGTTCTCAGAGACAGGCGTGTTGGGTTGATTGGTATTGAAACTGAGTGGGAGATAAAGTCCTTAAAGCCACATCCAACCACGTTATGGAAGAAGGTGAACCGAGATTGTGCAACTACTTATTTTAAGGCACCGCAAAACCATAAAAGAACCATTTACTTGAAAAAAAGAACTAAAAACAACGATGTCTTTATAATATTTCCACTTTGCATGACTTATTTTTTCTTTTGTCAGATGATGTATTTTCATTAAATACATTTACATCTATCTATCTATCTATCTATCTATCTATCTATCTATCTATCTATCTATCTATCTATCTATCTATCTATCTATCTATCTATCTATCTATCTATCTATCTATCTATCTATCTATCTATCTATCTATTACTGAAAAGCTGTGTCTCACTCTAATTCCATTCCTGTAGGCAGACATTTACTCATATTTAAATACAAATATTTACTTCTTGACTCTTGCTATACATCAAACATAGTGAGTAATTAAAACAATCTTGGTGGGCATCATTAAGACAGCTTTAAATTCACTTTAAAGATCTTCCTATTGTACAAAGAGCAGCATTATTCTGGAGACCTGCGCTGTTACAATTATGATCAGTAACTCAACTGCCCACTGTGCTCATGTTGTTACAGCTTTACTATATTATAAACTAGAAGCACTCAGAGTACAAGCCTCCTCTCTGGGCCGTATTTACTGTGAAGGGAATAGTACTGTATTCTCTATAGACTCATTTTTTTCAAGTGTTGCTCATAGGGGGTCGTTGTGACTGTTGGGTTTACTCTGTAATTATTGTAGAGTCTTTACCTTACAATAAAAAGTGACTGTTATGATTTGGCGCCGTATAAATAAATTTAATTTTAATATACTTGACATAATTTTTATTTGTGTGCATTAATTCTCTCTCTTGGCAAAACGTTCTTTAAAGATTCAACATATTTTGGGTCAATTTGAAGAAATGCAGATGTAAAATATAAAAGTGAGGTCAGAGGTCAAAGGTGACATATTTGGAGGCAAACTGCATCCACATATACAAGTCTCATTTTCTAAAAGCTGCCAATACAAAAACAATGCCAATAAGAAACATAATCTTAAATAGCACTGACCTTCAGCTCAATCTGTTGATCTTGAAGGGGAGGAAGTCAAATGTGACATTTGAAATCTTTGTATGGTGCTTTCTATATTTTAACAATACACATCGCACTTGTAACAATCAGTTTCTAACTTAACAGACCTTTTGTCAATTTTAGACCAATAAATCTTGATGTTGACCTTGAAGAATTTGGTGGATGGAAGTCAAATTTTAATGGATTGTTAAAATGACGCCATTCTGCTCCCCTAGACAGAATTCATTCAAAACCTTTCACGTTATTGTGTTCACACCGTTATAGAGTATGTTTTCTGTTAGCTGAGGATACTTTTTTAGAAATTGTCATTTTTTCCAAACATTACTGTGGCATTTAAATTTATGGACAAATTTTAATGAACATAAAAGATGCAGTTAGGTTTTGGTTATAGCCCCGTTACTTGTTGAAGCAATTTCTCGACAGAACAAATGAGCAAGGATCAAATGTTGTTCCTTATTCCTTTAAAAAAAACAGCTTTTTAAAATATTACTGGTATAAAGTGGTGAAAAGTATATGAAACAGATTTCCCTGCCGATTTAGCTATTATCAGTCTATCAGTATTTATATATCAGTATAATAAATATAAATACAATATCACGGCAGGTTCTTATCAGAGGGGGAATGATCACCTTGCTTTGTGCTGGTTGTACTCAGAACATGAGCAGAGAAGCATAGAAGCGATCTCCTAAAGAGACTTAAAAAAACAACAGATTACAGCCTGGATCAGTTGGAATTCCCTGTCATTTGGCACCTACACGCAGTGAAAAACACAGTCCCTATTAATTCCCTGTATGCTCACCACTGATTTATTAAGTACCTCAGTGCACAGCACCAGTGAGATCCACAAAGCCCACAGCCAGAGTCATTAATCTTTTTTTCAGCTGCAGTAATTTTCTGTTTCACAAATTTAATGCAACCAGTTAAAAAAAAAACATTTTCTTTCTTTGACCTTTTTATACTGTTCCCAGCACTTGGAAAAACAAAGGTGGAGTCCAAGAAAAATTAAGTATTGAGTTAACTTTCAGAGTAGATAAATCTTTACTCCTTGTGCAAGCATTCTTCGGGGGAAAAAAGTTGTTTTTCATTTTTTTTCTTTCTGTGCAATATTCAGTGGGTGAGCTGCCCTTATGTAAGCCCAGCTGATGATGCTGAGGCCTGACTTTTTTCTAGCATGTGCCTCCAAATCTTATAATATCTGAGCCTGTGTGTGTGTGTGTGTGTGTGTGTGTATGATGCTGTTAGTATTTGGGGGTCTGGAGAGTTTTAGCAGTCCTGGTTTTGGCGGCTGGACTGACAGCTCTTGGGTGGATTCCTGCTCTAAAGATAGACAGGGGTGTTGGCTGCTCTGTGGTCCATGTCCAGAAACATTTGAGAAAATGGCCTCTCTCATAATGGCAGGTTCAGCCAGTCACAAACGAAAGCTAAGACAAATAATGCATATTTTTACAAAATCTAAACTTCCTTCTGTATTATTACCATATTTCAGTGGGATGATGTGCGGTTTGAAGTTTGTTTTTGTTTTTGCTCATGACTATCTTTCTGGCCTCTGGATCTTTCTAGAACGCCAGACTCTTGAGGCCAGATTAGAGTTGGTTGGATACAAGGCTACACGACTACATAAAGGCATGTACAAATACACACTGGAAAGAGTAATACCACAGCCATTTAAATACCCAACATGTGGCTGCTGCATGCAGTGGCCTATTCACTGCTTTACCATGTCTGGCTTCACTTCCATAGAGATTTATTGGATTAAAAGTGTTTTCCTTTCTTTTATGTGACCATTTCATACTGGTGCTCAGACAAGCTTTAAACTTCACTGTAGTTATTACGAAACCTAAAATATTTCCACCTATAATTATGCCGTACACAGGACTTAAATAAAACAGTCTTTTGTTATTGTCTTTTGTTTAGTGGTAAACACATCAACATATTCTAACAAATGTGTGAAAAGCTGTAATTAAAAATACAATTAGTTATTTTAATAACTCTAAAATTGAAAAAGAATGAAACATTTCAAAACATTGAGTTACAAATGATCTGTAATGCAAGAGAACAGTTCCAGAGAACATGGAGTGAAGACACAAGCACAGTTAAAACAAAAGTTAAAGAGTTGTGTTGACTATTTAAAAAAAGAGTGAGTTTGTGCTCATTTACACTAAAAATAACATCATCAATATATCACAATTTTGCATAGGCATGTTAGCCATGTTGGCACGCTGGCTAACATGCTGGCATGTTTTGGGGTGGGGGGGGGGGGGTCAGATGGCAGCAGGGTGCAAAGTGGTACAGCTGGCCACTCATGCTTGCGCGTCTCCATCAGCCAGGAGAGGAGCTGAAGTCCACGAGAGAACTGAAACCAATGAAGCGTGTCCACTGTACCGATGCCTGTGCTCTTCATGCTGTGCTTTTGATCTTTGAGCGTTGTTTCATGAGGAAATGTGCACGCTGACAGACACATTTGCAGGTCATGCTGACATTGTGACACTGCTTGTAGGTCTGCTACGCTGTGACTTCAGAGCTCATGTCATAAATTTAACCTTACATTTAACCTTTATAGGCAGAAATGAGAAAATGCATGAAAAGCTTCATTCCACTGTAGTAACAAATAACAATAATCAATGTTTTTGAGTTTGTTTCTTAGAAGAAACACAACCACCCTGTCATGTCTCATCACAGTTGTTTAATGCCAAAGAATCCAGATTTTTAAAATTAAAAATAAGAATTTTCCTGACAGATAAAACAGCTGTAACAATGAAACAGACACTAAGATGCAACCAGCCATTTCATTGAAACTTCTGAACACGTGTACCCAGCTGCAGAAAGCAATGCACATGTTTCTTCTTTTCCTGTTTTTTTTTTTGCTAGCGTTTTGGTTTCAAGCGATGTTGTAGATGAACAGCCACGCTGTTTAATTCTCATGCATAATCAGTGCTACAGATACTACTGTTAAAAGTCAATTCAATTCGATTTCTATTACATTTTTTACAACCTCCAATCTATTGATCTCTGTTGGTTGGAATGAATTGTAATACATTTTCATCTAGACTCATATGTACTCATTTTATGTCCACGTGTTTTGCGATTTTAAAAGTTGGTTTTACTTCCAAACTGCCTTAAACACGTGAAACGTAATTAGTCTAAATTAATCTGACAGCTAGTTAAGTAAACTGAACGTGGAACATACGTTTAATTAACTTCAGATGTTAAGCTAAAACAATAACTGTTCAGTCATACTGAAACTGCTCTCACACAGGGACTGAATTCAAGAGCAATCTTCATCATGGTTAGCATTTTTTCATTATCATGAAAAGAAGAAGAGAACTGCCTTTATATGCATTATTAAAGGCAAAAAAAAAAAAAAGTTTTCATTGTATCTTCAGACAACATAAATGTAACTCCAGGGCAGTCACTGATAATTTATTTTAGGTCCGTCTTAAAATCAGAGAAAGGAAATTTGATATGCTTTACTCACTCTTTCCCGGTCCAAGGAAGGATAAAGAAATGTACTTACATTACAGACGCACACCCCACCACAAACACACACTATATTGACCAATGTGTTCAGCACTCCCCACGATTCACAAATACCAAAGTGTAAGGATCCTTTTTTTGGTCAAGTTAGCACCGGTGAAAGCTCTTAACTACTGTAATGTTCTTTCTGACCAGCCGTGTAATTACACTGCTTGTCACCACACACATCACAGCACACCCGTCATCTGCTGTCTTCAATTAGCCTCTCCCCCTGGCACTCCCGCCCGAATGGCTTAAAATCACCGAGGAGCCTCAAATCTGAGGAGCTATAGTCAAAGACAGCCACTGCCAAGACTCACTGATCTCTATGGTGGAGGAGGTGATCATAAAGAGTCCCTGACAATCCTGAGCTGAGCCACTGTAAAAGACAGCAAAGTAAAACCTCATTAATGCGTACCTCTCAGAGAGAAAGGTTCATTATAATAATATGTATGCTATAACATAATAAATGTAATTATGTGTACTTTCTGTCAGTGTCTTCTTACTTTCTTGTAGTTTCTGCATCATAAAAATCCACTTGCCTGTGTCGGGTAATCCAATATTGTAGATATAAACTTTGCTTTCATTGTTATCATTATTGTTGGCAGTTTCATAGTGCACAGTGACAGTCTGAAGTCCACTACTTTACAGTGGTAACAAAAGAAGATTACCAAAAATGTTATCATGGAACTGAAAATCTTCATTTTATTTAGATTTTTCATTTCATTGGGAAATAAAATCACTTTTGAATGTTGTTATTTTTATTCATTTTCTCTTGTTATATTTGTTCAGAAATAATGCAATTATTTGTTTTTTTTAAATACAAATGACTTGCCAACCAATGCAAAATATAGCTATGAAGTTCCTCCAGTTAGTTGGGCCCCTTGAAAGATGTTAGAGCTACAAATGAAGGGATTCTGTTATGTGATGCTCTAAAATCCAACAGATGCAGTAAAGTTGCTTCTGCAGTTTGTCTAATTGAGGCTGGTTCCAAAAATCAGTCAACCCCAATGAAAATAATAAAATGTTCAACTTCACAGCAGAAATACTTCTAGCCTAGTACATAAAATTGCTCTGTTCTCTATATGTCATTTTTCCTTTCATTAGAACAATACCAGAGTAAAAATGTGTTTGTTTGTTTTGGTTTTTTAAGAAATGAGATTCTGGGATTAGTATATACCTAAAAAACACTCGACATGGCTCAGGATGGCTTGTACTGCAGCCTGGGGTCACTGTGTTTTTTTTCTTTCAGTCGGTGATGTAGAGCAAGCCAGGTTTATAGTAGGATGAATGTCTGACTACTTATTACCACACCAGGGTGAAGCTGAGGCTGCAGGGTCAGGGGACAGGGTGGGCTTTGGGGGCTACAGGTTTTAGTGACACATAGGGAGAGAGGCAGTGGAGGGAAACGAAATACTGATGTTGGTTAAAAGCAGATTTAAAGAGACAAAATGAGTGGCAGAGAACTGCAGCCATCTCTAAGAGTAAATTTGTACTGATTATGTTAATCAATGTAATATATTATTTTTAGAAGTTTATAAAACTGTGAGATTTTTTTTTGGGGGGGGGCACTGAAGTTTTGACGTCTAAACCTAATCAAAGGTTGAGTAAAAAACAAAACAAACTGCAAGTGAAAATGAAATTAAGTGTAAAAACATGACAAATCTTAGTTTACAGATCACACAGCAGGTGGAACCAAAATAATGCTGTTTTTGTTCAAATTACAACTGAAAAACGAATTAAGTTAAAAAAAAAAAGTAGAAGTAGGCACCACACAGAGTACAGAGCTGTTTATAGGTGAATTTCCCATACTTTGTAAACACACGTGTGTATGAGACGTTAATGTGTTAATAAGGTGAACAGACAAAAGTCATGGAAATGATACCATTTTGAGAAATACCAAACAAGTTACTCGGCTTCTTAAACAGTCGTTTCCCTGCAGGCTGAATAGCAGTGTTTTGCTGCCCTCTCTGGTTGAAAGTTTCAGGTGTGTTTCTTCTCAAACCCAGCCATTAGAAATTTGCTCTGGGAACAATGTTTGTACCAATTTTTTTTTTTAGCAATTCTGTAATAACAGACATTAAAATTTGGTTTCCAGAGGTAACTCAGTTTTGTGTTGACACCTAAAAACCAGGCTGAGAGCTATAATGAATAATTTGACTGCACTGTAACAAAAGCCATTTAAACCAATGTCCGATTTTTCGCACTTTTGGAAGTGAAAAGCATTAAGACTGACAAAAATATAGTTAGAATGATATAACTGTCAGCCATGAAATTGCTGCAATATAAACCTGGGAAAAAAATCTCCACATCAATGTAAAAGTGCCAGAACAATAGTGATAATGAGGCATAAAATGTGTTAAATTTAACATTTCCTAACGTGGGTGCAAGAAGGAAGCATAGAAATCCATCCATTATGCTAAAGCTGTTTTTTAAATCATATTGAGAACAAACTGTAGCTAAAAATGTTTCACTGTGACCCCATGAAGAATAGCTGCTACACTACTTTAGCTAATGAGGAGCTTAATAACCTAAACAGCTATCCTGTCTGAATTCAAGTACACAGTGTCATTTGCTGTTGGATTGGAATCACTCCTGTCAATCAATCATCAATCTACCTCCTGGAGGTAGAGCAGGTCACCTACCATTCAGAATGTTGGCGGTTCGATTCCTGGCTGCTCTGGGCTACGTGCCAAAGTATCCTTGGGCAAGACACTGAACCCCAAGTTGTAAAATCTTAGGATCTCCCTCACATTAATTTTCATTTACAGAAGTATTATAAAAATTCTGCTGAAGCATGTCTAACCATTTCAGGGTAATTTACAATGAGTGATGTATGGAAGCTTGTTTCCGCCACTAAAAAAAATTTAAAAATCGCCATCCGTAACTCAAAATTTTGACTTATTTTCCCGAAATTTCGACTTATTTTCCCAAAATTTCGACTTGTTTTCCCGAAATTTCGACTTGTTTTCCCAAAATTTCGACTTATTTTCCCGAAATTTCGACTTGTTTTCTTGAAATTTCGAGAAGTTAAGTCAAAATTTCAGGAAAACAAGTCGAAATTTCGAGTTACGGATGGCGATTTTTTTTTTTTTTTAGTGGCGGAAACAAGCTTCCATACATCACTC
>VOQJ01044120.1:243-10450 GCA_015052665.1 Apistogramma diplotaenia
GCAGAACAGGGGGAGACGACGACAACGACGCGACAAGAGGCTCACAGAGACAAGGACTTAAATACAGAACAGAGGTAACGAGGGGATCAGGAACAGGTGAGACACACAGGTGGTGGCAATGACACAAACGAGACAGGGGGAAGCAAAACTGAACGCAACACACAGGGACTCAGACACCTTCAAAGTAAAACAGGAAACACACACCCACGCAGACTTGACACACAGACTACACAGAGGAACACAGAACATGGGGAAGCAGGGGAACAAACACGGGCCAGGGGCATAGGAGAACAGAATAAAACCACACAGGAATTACAGATTACAGATTTCAGGGGAGGATGTTTGGAGGGGCAGGTCTCTCTGACAGAGCTCAGCGTTCATGTTTGTTCTGTTGGGATCAAATCAGATGTGGCCAAAGTGTCAGAAACTAAAATGACTCTGCAATGAAAGGAGCACGTTAGCAGTCACAGGCGTGATGATCTCTGCATATGAAAATATGGAATCTGTAGGCAGAGTCAGGACTTATATCCCTGGGAGCTTTGCCCTGTTTGTCGTGATTGGCTGTGGCTGCTCACAGAACAAACAGTGATTGCATTCAACTTTTCATATCTTTGAAAAATCTTTCTGCTCTCATCAGCAACAACAACAGGAAGTCGTGTCCTCGTTATAGACTGCTGAGGCCAGAAAAAGCATCAACAACACCAGACACACCTGCACCTGCACACACTGTCAGTGCAGCCAGTTTTATTCATAACTGATCTAAAAGTGCAGAAAATTAACTTCAAATCTCTCCAAAGCAGGTTTGTATTGAAAGCTGAGGTTACAGTAAGGTGTGACACATCAGTTCCAGGTAACAGGCTCACCTGGCAGGTTTTCTTCAACAGACTGAGTTACTTCAAAGCACTGAAGTGTATTAACCTGCACAGGTTTGCTGCTTTACAAACATGTCAGTCTGTGAGCACTTCTGTCATCGGTCTGTCATCAGTGTGAGGCAGCGATCTCTGGGCATCGAGATTGTTTATCAGCTCAGAATAAAATCTCTCCATCTTTCTGACGGTGACGTTAATGCAGCTGTCGGACTGAGCAGAAACCTTTACTGCGCGCTGCTGAAGCTTAACAGATAATCTCAGTCAGGATGAGTCTGCTCTGACTTTAATACTGTAAAACTGGGCTGAATGCAGTTTAAAGTGAGCGCTGTGTGGGACAGGTGGGCAGTGGTGCACGAGTCACAGGTGTAAGCCCCTGTAGGTGACACGTGCTGCTGTTTAAGCACCTCGTTAAAATAATATGTGACTTCTTGCTCTTAAAACAGTTTACACGCTGCTGTGACTTATTTGGATCCTGCAGCCGTGTTTCTAGGGCACAGACGAGCGTTTGTGTAAACTGATTGTGCAACGGCAATGGGTGCAAACCTGTTTCATACGGGATCTGATGCCAACTTCCTGGAGCATCCGGTTTGACCAAAGCAGATCCCAAAGAGAAAGACAGGCTGCTTTCAGTGTTATTTGCTGCTGGAGTTCATCTCCGATGATCCTGTTCAAACCCGAGAATGAATGACTGATTCACCGTGAAGCTCACGACGACAGGCGGGACCGTCTGCATCGTTCTGTCGCTGCTCGGGGCTTCGTCTGCGGTGAGCCTTTTTACATTTATAATAATGAATTTAACTGTGTCTCTGCTTGATTGATAGGCTATTAGAAAGAGCAGGAAACTCAAAGCAAAAACAAATGTAAAAAGAATCAAACACATTTGTAGAGTTATGGATGTTTGACTCTTTTCTTTACTGTCATGTGTGCATAAAGAGATCAAACACATGCTCCGAGTCACACTCAAGCTTCGCCTCCAACATCAGTGTGTTGGGTTGCAGAGCAGCCTCAGGTGGAGCCAGATTCCCAGGCTTGATGATTGTTTTGGTTCTAGCCTGGAAAAGGCTCTGAGACAAACCCAGCAGCCCAACGGTCTCAACTGACACGAGGTTACGCACCAAATATTTAATTTGCACAAAATAATTCCAATAAATCACAGTATAATTAGCAGGCACCTGCCTGTGTTGAATTATGGGTCATCTGAAGCCTCTGCATCATCCATGGAGCCAGTTAATCTTTTCCCACCGTGGAACAGAAGCTGTAACGGCCTGGAGGTGCTGCATGTAAAGGTAGAAGCCACGATTAAACAAAGTGAACTGAAAACATGCTGCCAGTTCATAATGAAGGATTTTAATCTAAAGTCAAACCAGAGCTCGTACAACATGAAACCTCAGGATTTCAGCCTGGAGTCGCTCCGAGTCCAGGAGATTGGTTCTGATGGGTGCAGCGTGTGCAGAGACGTGGATGCTGCAGGTCTGTCGTGGTGAAGCGAACGTGGTGTGAAAGCAAACCTGTGGATCCACATTCCTGCCCTCACAGGAGCTTATGGGAGGTGACCAAAGAACCAGAGTCTGAGCTTTTCCTCAGAGTTCAGCCACATTTTCCAGTCTTTATCTTATTCATTTACTTTCTAACAACATTTGTAACCAAAGAATTTCCATCATCTAAACAAAGTATATCTGATGCAGGAATGACGGTCTGCTTCACATTTCATCTTTTTGTCTTGTTTTTATAAAGACTCATAAAGAAGATTGACAACAGATTCTGAACTACGTTGAAAAGGTAAACATTTCTTCTCTCAGCAATAACAATATCACACCAACAGATGCTGCTGACATGCTTCACTGAGAGAAGAAGAGAGTCAAACAGTTTTTGTTTTCAGTCTCCAGGAGTGAGCGATGTCTGTGCAGGAGGTCGGTCTGCTCGTCACGCAGCGACCCTCAGCTTTCACTGCTGTCCTGCTGCTTCTAACACTTCTCTTCTGCAGAGGTAAGTACACACATAGTAGAGTTACAGCTTGGCCACACACACACACACACACACACACATCACATGAATTAAAACGCTCGCACAGCTGGCAAACAGACACTGATGCTGTTTGCTTGTGTAACAGAGGATCAAGTCAGACGGACTCTTACAGAGGTTTGACTTAAAGGAAACAACTTTGATTTACATTTTATTTGAAGATGAAAGATCAATTTGGTTGCTAAGATACCTGAGAGGAGCTTCCATGTTGTAGAGACAGGTAATCATCCAGTAGTATGATGTTGTCGCAGCCTTGTGGGGATCCTTCATGACTATGATTGTTCTGCCTCTGTTAGTCAGCCTGGATGAGGAGCTGCTGTTGGCAGCCCCCATGACTGTGCCGTAAGGTCATCGTGGCGCTTCTTCAGCCAGTGGGCGTGGATCATGTTCTGTCCTTGTGGTTCTGGAGACTTGTTGTTGCTGTGGACGTCTCTGTCTCCCAGATGTTTCTCCAGCAT
Organism: Apistogramma diplotaenia; assembly: GCA_015052665.1. Classification (NCBI taxonomy): domain Eukaryota; kingdom Metazoa; phylum Chordata; class Actinopteri; order Cichliformes; family Cichlidae; genus Apistogramma; species Apistogramma diplotaenia. The sequence continues at coordinate 3,593 of VOQJ01044120.1, forward strand.
TGCTCTGTTTCAGCCATCGTGCTGTTATTCCCTCGTAGCTGAAAGCGCACCCTGGTTGGCTCTTTGGCCTCTGCTTCTCTGCTGTATCTCTTCAGCTTACAGATCTGAAGTACCTTTGTACAACAACATGTATTTAATCTCTATCTTTACATCACTGAGAAGGCGTCTAAAGTTTAGTCCTCGTGAATTTGGTGCTTACAGGCTTCCAGGAGGTTCCCAGAGCAGAAATTAAAACTCCCATCTGCTCCTTTCAGGTTTCTCTCAGGATGGACCTCGGCAGCACGCAGTGGCTCTGCTCGGTGATGACGCTGATTTACCCTGTTTCCTTAAAACCCCCACGGATGCTTCAGGCATGCAGCTGGAGTGGGCGAGGACCGACGTGACCCCAGGATTTATCTACGTGTGGGACAAACACAGAGAAAACGTGGAGCTCAAACAGCCGTCGTACGTGGGGAGAACGTCACTGTCCTCTGACAGGCTGAAGCATGGAGACGCCTCACTGGCTCTCTCCAAAGTGCAGCTGTCTGATGAGGGACCCTACAGCTGTTTCATTCCTCAGCTGGGTCAGAGGTCATATGTTGACCTTGTTGTTGGTACATCAAACCTTCTTTTGTACATTTATAATCTAGAGATGATTCTAAGTTTCAGCGTGGGTCACTGGTTTCTCCCGTCTCCTCCATCAGGTTCAGTCTCTGCTCCTGTCATAAAGGTGACGTCCAATCACAGCAGCAGCAGCAGGGTGGAGCTACAGTGTGAGTCTGCAGGCTGGTATCCAGAGCCTGAGCTGCTGTGGTTGGACGGTGAGGGAAACCTCCTCCCTGCTGGACCTGCAGAGACCCTCAGAGGTCCTGATGGTCTCTATGCTGTCAGCAGCAGAGTGACTGTGGAGAAGAAACACAGCTGTAACATCACCTGCAGAGTCCAGCAGAAGAGCATCAACCAGAGCAGAGAGACACACATACATGTTCCAGGTACTCATTACTCACATTTACAAAGTATTTTGTCTTTGTCACGGTGTGCACTTTGAACCAAATCCGTTTTAGATGAATAAAGTTCCTGTTGTGTGTTTGAGGTCCTGTTATCAGGAAGAAGCCGTCGGCCACGTTCATGATCGTGATGGTTTGCCTGCTGTATGTTTGTACAGTTATAGCTCTGCTGTGGACCTTTGCAACAAAAATGTGCCCCAAAAAACCCGGTAGGTCACAGATCCATTCCCCCTCCCTTTGATGAGAAACAAGCAAACACAGGTTTATAACACTGTAGTTTCTGTGTGCAGACCCCGAGAAGGACAGAGGTGTGAAGCTGAGGGGAAAAAAACAAAAACAGACCAGAGCTCGTGCTGACAAGAGCAAAGAAATAAATGAAGAGCCGCAATCAGAGCAGCTGGAAAACCACCCGTCTGATCCCGACGCGAGTGGGGAGCCCAAAGAAGACGGGAAGAAACAGGAAGCAGAAACTCAGGAGGCTCCACAGGCTGACTCAGCCAGGCCTGAAAGCTAAACAAAACTAACGTGAGCCGAGTGTGAGCACGAAGGTCCGAACCCGACACTCACGTACCGACTGTGTTTGCCTCTGATGGAGTCGTTGTGTGTCTGCTGGGTCCAATCCTTCGAGCAGCTGACCTCATAACGTATGTGATGTCATAAAAAAATTCTTCCTCCCTTTTTCAGGCCTGTGTGATAACTTTCAAAACACTTGAGTAGCTCAGCAGGTGATCGTCTGATCTCGGCTGTAATAGTTTTCATTCGAACTTTAAGCTCCAATTCTTCACCAGTTTTTGTCCACATGTTAAACACTTTATTTATATTTATTTTACATCATCTTTAGGTAACTTTCCTGACCTTGTTGGGTCCTTTTCCGGCCCTCTTGGCAGCCTTCCTATCACAAACCTGCACCTGTGACCATCCATCACCTCTTTGACAGGTTTATGTCTCCAGCTGCCAAAATCCACCCATTAATGTTTCTAATGACGGGAGTGTCCGGTGAAACGCCCTCACACCATGCTAATACCAGAGGAAATAAAAATAAAGGTCTCAAAGTCCCTGATTTGTGTCCTGCACAACATGTCCTCCAACCAAAACGTAAGCATCCGTCGTTTCTGCAGGTCCCCGAAATACGACCTATATTTACGTTTCCAAACGACCACGCCCACCTCAGGCATCGCGTGTAGTACAAACCTGCCCGTGGGTAATGTTGCCGTGGCTCAGAGGATAGAATAGTAATCTATCAGTGTGAAGGTTGATGGTTCGCGCCCAGCCTGTCATGTCAAAGTATCAAATGGCAATATAATGACTTCTGTACATGAATAACAAATGGTTATGGTTAGGGTAGTGTGAGGGACGTGAAGACATCGATATTTTTGTCTTTTTCTGTGGTCTGCCGGCCAAAACCGAACACGTTACTTAAACGCACTTTTGTCCACGACCGCTAGATGTCGCCTTTTCCCCTTCCAAAACGTAAATATCGGTCATAATCCGTGATTGCAGAAACGACCAATGCCTTCGTTTTCACTCTGAGGACAGGCTGTGCCGCTCACACCTCATTCATTCACAAACAGGAGTCCGGAGCTCACCGGGCTGCTGCTTTACAGGAGACTCGCTTCACTCTTCATCATCCTCATGTCTGCGTGCAGCTTCTACTTTAAGCGCTCCTCCTCCTCTTCCTCACTCTGGACTTTAATCCTGTGGAGGATGTAAGAGGCAGAGGTCACCCTCAGCAGCTCTCTTTATCGTCTCTCATTAACAGCGGTGGCAGCTGTCACTGAGCTACTTTATACCGAAAGAAGCTTAAAGCGCGATGATAATCAGCCCGGTTCGGCACCGAGCCGGTACTGACCCATGATGACGCAGATTCAGTCACTGCACGCGCTGTTTCCCGCCTCAGAAATGCATTTTGATGGACCGCTTTATATTTTAAATGACGTAGCAGCCGTGATCGTGTTTTTGTCACGTGACGACCCACATGATTCGTTTGTCCAATCAGGTGTTTGTGCGTGTTTTGTAGTTTACTTTTGACTCGGGATTTGTAGTTTAAATTTTCCAAGAAACATGAACTTAAATCTGATTATAAAGAACTTTGTAAATCATTTTAAGACATTTGTTCAGTACAATATCCAATTACACTGTACAAACTTTTTACTACCTTTTCATGGAGTAAACACAGTAATACATCAGCCGAAATACATTCCCCCAGCCTGAAGAGCTGATTGTACTGTTTGAGTAAAGCAAAGTGCCAAAAGTGATTTTATATTAAAAATAATAATAATAATAATCTTTTTATTGCCAAAAGATGATTCAGACAAAAAAATCACTTGGCAAAAAATGTATTTCCAACATATTTCTAAAGGCTGGCCTTCATTGTTTATCCTTAAGATGAAAGCAACTTTATTAATTGTCAATTTTTAATCCACAAAAACAGTCCATGTATTTTGTTCTAACTGGCTGAGGAAATAAATGAGTTCAGTAGCAGAACTATGGAAAAAAACATTGACATAATGTATAATCCAACTTTATCAGATATAACAGCGTACAACAGTCACAGGCCAAAACAGTTCAAATCAATCAATCAATCTTCCAAAACGGGCCTATGTCACCCCACTGCTCATTGAGCTCCATTGGCTTCCGGTTGCTGCCCGTATCAAATGCAAAGCCTGCACGATTGCCTATAAAGTGATGACAGAACAGTCGCCCAACTACCTGCACTTGCTCCTAAAGGCCTATGTCCCGTCTCGGCCACTGCGCTCCTCCACTAAATGTCGCCTTGCTTTACCCAACATCCACACAAAGCAGTCCAGACTGTTTCCCTCCATAGTTCCCGGATGTTGGAACAAGCGGCCTTCCTCCACCAGAGCAGCGGAGTCCCTCGCCGTCTTTAAAAAACTCCTAAAAACTGAGCTCTTTAGAGAACACCTGCATTAGTCAATACAACTACTTTTGGTGTGTATTTTTTTATTGCATTGTGTTTATATATTTTAATGTTTTAATTTAATGTTCTTAATGTTGTAATTTAAATGTTTTTTACTGCACTATCATTGTAAGTCGCTTTGGATAAAAGCGTCTGCTAAATGAAATAAAGTAAAAGTAAATATTGTGAACAAAAGAGTTGATACTGTTTCAGTTGTCTCGATAGCACCCCCTGCTGTCGAGAGGGGAAAACGGCCAATTTTGTCTAAAGTTCCGCGTAACTTTTGTCACAAACCGAAATGTTTCCTAATCGAGGAGAAGCTGTTTTGTGTTTGAGGACAGTTTGTGTTTGTAAGTCGCGTTCAGTGGGTCCCAATTTGTGGTCTACAGAGACCTCTTGTGGACATTGTGTGGTAGTGCCTGTGCTTCACCCAGCAGAAGATGAGGTGATTGTTATTCATAACTGCTAATGATAGAATCGTCTTCCAGAAAACCACACCCACATACATTCACCTACTCCTATACCTGTTATCACCCCTCAGCACTCAGTCATAGCTGCAAGGAAGTGATTCGGTGTCCTGTGTCCAGTGTGCCTGTGGGACCTTATTAAAGGCGATTCACCAAACTCCCGGATTGCTGCAAGTAATGACTCAGCAGCTTGTTTTTGCTTTTTTTCCTACAACCATTACAATCTGTCTGTTGTAGGAACCTGTAATAACTGACTCAAACTGACTGCTGCAAGGTTACCATCTTTCCTCCACAGTTGTTACTGTAGCTGCCAAGTTTCCCCAAATACATCTCATTTGCAGGTTCGCAGTGAGAAATGTACAAATGTAAAAATTACAAGTCTGGTCTTTCAATGATTACTTTTATTACAGTTTATTTTCTATTTTTCATTCTAAAGAGCTGAAGATACTTTTGGGGAGCATCAGCAGTATTAACTGCTGCGGTTTTGCCCTCTCCTTCTTTCTTTTGCTGTTGTTTCTGTTAGTACATCAGACAAGTACTCAGTTTTTAATGTTACTTTTATAAAAGTTTTTCATTTCAATCCGGATTCATTTATGTTTTTGATGTGAATTTGATGTTACAGTACTTCACATGTTAAAGCATCAAAATGCGGTTAAACAGATGGGAAAAGACTTTAATGTTTTATGGGAAATATGAGCTGATTATTCAAGGTTGTTGAGTTTTAAGCATCATGATGCATCCGACCTTTCAGGGAACTCTTCATTCAAAACTGAAAATCCAGTAATTATATAACTTTCATGTGGAAAGTTAAATCTTTTAAAGACATAAATTAGAAAAAGAACGTAATTATGTCATTTTCTTGTGTACTGTGACGCATATGCGAGTGGAAAAGTGAAGAAGACTCCTTCATATGTGAGCCGTACCAGCTCAGACTAACAGGTGCAGAGACGCGCTCTTCTTCCGTGCTTCAACCGTGAACGGCTCTCAAGTGAGACGTTAACGTCTTTGACGTCATGACGTATTTTGGAACTTTCCTACCGTCCCGCCCCGTTCCGCCCCCGATTACATAATTGTTTTGACTACAGTGACATTCCCAGTCTAGATTACTATGGAAAAATTCTTCTCCTGATTGGAATCACCTGTTATCACAAACATTAACAACAACAAACTTTCTTCTGATCGTCAGTTTTTCCAGCTTCCAAAGTGCCACAGCTCCAGTTACTGACGGGGCTGCGCCACTGTGCAGCAGTCAGTAATGCTACAGCAGTATCAGGAAGGCCCGGGCCAAGGTGGATTTGAACCCACACCTTCTAGCCGTGAGGCAACTGTGCTACAACAGCAGTGTTTTCTTATATTTATGATTCATGCTGCAGCAGTAAAAAGCAAACTAATTAACAAATAAAGTTTAACAAAGACTAAGAAAGTGAACCAAATATTGAAAATATGATTTAGGCGAAAAGAAAAAAAACAATAAAACTTTTTATTTTTAAATATATATTATAAAAATAAATATACTAATACATTATATGAATTGCACATACAAACTTGTAGCATAACACTATGCAGGCGCTACACCAGAGAGAGAAAAGGGAAACTACATCACTGTGATTTATTGGTGCAAACAAATGCAGTCGCTTCAGCAAAAAGTCATCAACATCATGAGGGAGAGAAGTGATCAACACTGCAGTGCATTTAACCTCCCTGACACACAACAGACACACAAAACTCACACACAAACTTTCATTTGGTGCAGCTGTTTGAAAACTGCAGTAAATGCAAACAGGAAACCATGACAATGATGAATAAATAGTGTGTAATACTTGTATTTATAAGGCACTTTAAGAACAAAGTGTACAAAGAGCAGGAAGATTTCAAACATTAAAAACAAAAGAAAAACAAGAAAAAGAAACAAATTGTAACAAATCAACAAGTTACATGTTTGAAAACATTTATTCCTACAATCATGTGTCAGTGAGGTAAACAGAGACTTTAATAATTAAAAATTAATTTTAAAAATTAATCTGTAAACAGTGAAAACAACACAAGCAGCTGAAGTTGGTTCAGCAGCTCACAGCATTTTATTTTATATTTTTAGAGGTTGTATTTTATTTTGTTGTATTTCACTTATTTTATAGCACTGATTAGGAGTGGCTCCAATCTCATTGTACAGCTGTATAATGACAAAGGCATTCTATTCTATTATTCATATTGTTTATATTTATTCAGTTATGTATAAGTGTGTGGCTACAGATGCATGTATGTTTGTGTACATATGTATATATAGACATTTCATTATTGGGGTCTGCCATACGAAGTATGGAAGACACCTATTACTATTCTCTCCAACATTCCAATCTCTTTATTGGGGTCTGCCATACGAAGTATGGAAGACACCTTTACTATTCTCTCCAACATTCCAATCTCTTTATTATTATTATAGCTTACGTCTTTCTCCGTTAATGCGGGCCGAACCGGGCCGTGGACCCCC
>VOQJ01044122.1:0-10399 GCA_015052665.1 Apistogramma diplotaenia
TTTTTGCCCCCCCCCCCCCCCCAAACTTTTAGCAGCATTGCAGTTATTTTAAATCCAGCTAATTGCAGAGGCAGAGTGTTACTTGTTTCTCTATTTGTGAAGTTTAGAACAAACAGAATGAGGCGGATTTTAACATGTACTTCATAAATCCATCGATTTGCTTCCAAACTGGGTGCAAAATAAACATTTGTTTAGTGCAGATGGCCTGCACGCCAAAAAAAGAGCCCAGCAATACATGAAACAGTTGTCACAAACAAGAGGCAAGTTTTCATTTCTAGTCCCTGATGATGCTGATGATGATAGATTGCATATTCTTCTTAATATCTGCTCATTCATGTGGCACATTGTTTTCACACAGTCACTGAGAGGAAATAACTGCACAGCCTTTGGCTTAATAGCTTCGACTACCTGACCCAAATAAAAATAAAGTGGAACAAAAAGCCAGCATCTCAATAAACGACTTGGCTGCTCAAGTTATTTAAAGCATAAAGCATATTTAATCCTTCTGCAGTTGTTTGTGTGTCTGGCTTCCATTCCAGGTGAAATTGGGCTGAACTTAAGCCACAGTCTTAATTTTAGAAAGCAGCAAACTGGGGCAGAACATGTTAATGCATTCTTCTCAGATGATGTTACTCAGCAAAAATAATATTTATAAATAATAAATTCTTTATTAAAACTGTAAAATTCAAAGCAGATTAAGCAGGGCAGGATAACTGGAAGCTCTGCCAAATTTTGTTTCAGCATGAAGCATGTAACCTGGGTCACCTGGCGGTTGTGGAAACATTGGTCTCAAGAGGAGCCCTGCTGAACACACCTGGCTATGAAAATGACTCTCCGCTCCACGACGCCGTGAGGAACGGACACTCAGCTGTTGTGAAAGTGCTGCTGCAGCTCGGCGCCGCACAGAACGTCTTGTAAGTAGTCTTTTTATAATAATGGGTTTACAGGTGGGATGTTATTGTTACATTGACTTTATTACACTGCAGCAGTAGTGACGTGATGAAGGTCAGCCTTTCAGAAAGGACTGTTGCAGCACCAGTGATTTCATATTTTGCAATCACCACAGTATCACTTAAAGTTCATTCAGTTTCAGGGATATCGATCTTAATCAAGCCTGGAAGCACAAAAGGTGTGGAGATGTGGTGGAGGTGGTGAGGCCTGCAGCATCATGTGGCACAACCAGTCTGGCAGTAGGTCAGTGATGGTCTGGGATGGCACATCCTTGGTCCCACCAAAGGATGTCGGCACTTCATTCCCTGCTCATGGAGTCTGTCTGTGACTGTCAGAAACATCCATATGAGCAGCCAGCTGGAGGTTGTTTTGCAGAGTTCTGGCAGTGCTCCTCCTGTTCCGCCTCGCACAAAAGAATCCAGCTCTCCTCGTGTAATGGCCCATTTCTTGAGAATGTTCTGAGAGACGTGGCCCACCTTCTCGTGATGGCTCATCGGAACGGCTGAAGGAGCCAGACTGCCCCTGAATGGGCTGCAGGGTCTTTCTCGTGCTAGCAACAGTGACAGGAAGGCTTGCAAAAAGCAAAACTAGAGAAGAAACATTAAAAAATAAGGAGAAAAAAAGTTTATGCCATAACTGGCAAAATCGCACAAACACAGATTTTGTGTTATACTCTGATCATTGAGTCTTTATTAAGTGTTGGGCAGTTTAGGTTGTTGCTGCTGTTGTGCTGACACTCGTTATCTTGCTAAATCAACTAGGGTCGTCATTTAATTGTTAATGATAAGTAAAAATCCGTGTGGTCGTCTTTTTTCACCTCTGACGAGCAGAAGGGATTTTAAAATCACACCTGTTTGCTGTTTTCTGGACGGAAACGTCATCTTCGGATGATTTTGTCTCTCATCAGTTTTACGTGCACACGCATGCACACATGCACGCACACACACGTGCAACTAAAAGAAAAGAAGCACAGCGTTTACACCAAGTTTATATTATTGCAGTTCTATTGTATTTCCTGGCATTACATCATAGAGGTGCTTCTGTCCTTCAGGATCAGTTCTTAAATAAATTGTGACGGTCTCGTTACTCCGACACTGTACCACACATTTCTGTAGTTAAGGACCGGGTGTTAGTGCAGCACATGTGTGCTGAGACCCAAAGCTGATTATTTCTCAGTCAGTTCTGGCCTGTTGAAGCACATTGTCAATAATAAGAAAGAGATGATGCTGAACATTTTGGCCAAATCTTACAGAATACAATATAATATTATTGCCATTATACAGAATGTACAATGATTGGATGACTTATGATGACTAACTGATCAGACTCAGAATGGTAATTAGTTAATCAACTCTCTTACAGTCTCATAATACTTTAATACCTGAGATTCATTCTCTACTTTTTCTTTCATTATATTTGTCTCTTTGCTTTGAAGGTTTATATTTTCTGCTTGTTACTTTGTTACATGTCTGCAAGGCAAAGAAGGGAGTGACTGGGACGTTCTGGGACTGGGATGGGAATTTGGAAACACTTCTGTACTTACATCTCTGATCTCCAATCAGTCAGTTCCATTTATCAATACTTATGATGTTGGGACTCTTACACATCAGAGCAAATGGAAGCCTTTTTTCTACTTTTCCTGATCTCTCTATTCCAAAGTAATCAAACAGATATTTCAGAGTGGAATACCGATGGACACCGATGTTTATTCTACACAGAAAAATTATTAGCAATCAATGGAGAATCAATAATGTGATCGGTGACAAACTGTTATCAGTATTCAATCTCATTCAGTGTCCAAGATCAATACAGTCGTTGTCCTAGCAATCACAATCACACACACACACACACACACACACACACACATGCACACAGGAGATGAACCAAGACATCTGCCAGTGCAATCCCTAATGGACTGACTGGCACGCGGCTCAGGGTTTGCAGATCTTCTCTGTGTGGTGTGTGTGTGTGTGTGTGTGTGTGTGTGTTAGCAGAGCCTGTGTGATTCAGCTGCGCTTTGTCGTTGTTTAGTCACAGTCGTATAAATCACTTGGTGCCAGACTGCACTTTTTATCAGCTCAAGTTTTTTCCCACTGATGTGGCTGAAGTCAGAAATCGTACAGGCGGCACTAACGCTGCATCTTTAGTATATTCCAATTTCATTGTACAGCTGTATAATGACAATAAAGGCTATTCTATTCTATATTCAGGTAACATGTGTTATGTGTTTTGTGTACGTGCGTTCTTGGAGACCACTTAAAGCGTGCACGGATAGACTTGTAAACTAGGGTGGGACATTTGGCCTGAGGCGATTGGCTCAGCTGTTCATGTTTATGTCGGTTCAGTGTGAAAATGTATGTGTGTTAATGAGATGTTGGGAACAAGCTACCCAGCATATTTGAATTGACTAACTCATAATGACCACCTTAAGCTGGAAACACAGAATCCACAGAGACACTAATTAGCATCACCTGTATGCCTTTTCTCATTACATCACTTATTTTACGCAGTAATGAATATATTTAGTGTATTCACTGACCTTTTCTCTGTTATTTACAGGTTTTAGCGATTGTGAGGTTTTTGATTACATCTAAGATACTTATTTATTTGATCCTGGCCTTTTGGTGCATGATGAGGTGCCCGAGCATGTGCATGCCTGTATCAGGAATGACTTCCCAGCATTCCAGGAAGCCAAAATCAAAGATCGCAGTAATGCACCAACAGAAGCAGATGGCAAAGCAAACAATGCAAGTTTGTCAGCGCTCTAAAAATAACTTTTCAGATGTTTTAATGGGATGGAAATTAATTCAGCATTTTTGTTAGCCCTCAAGGATGCACTCAGTGTATTTTGGTGAGTTGGACTGAATGTGGAGAGAAACTTTGCTTGTTTACAAGAAGACCTCAGAGGGCATCTTTGACATGACAACTTCCAGAGAATGGATGTCATTTTCTTGTTGCTTCCAATCTTTGAAATGTGCTCCATAATGTATACTGTCTTTGCAGCTTCATTCACTTGTCAAAACAAAGTGCATTGCTCTGATAATTTTTGGCTTTATGCACCGAACGATCCTTTTTATGCAGTCACAAAGTGTGAAATATTGTTAGTGGTTTGAATAAACATGCAGATAAGAGCATCAAGAAACGTCTGCTCGACATTATTTGTGACTACAGTTTGGTGTTGAGGGCCAAAAATAAAAATCACAGTGTGATGATTTAACAAGGTTAAAGTTTCAGGGAGGTGTAACGCAGCAGTGTTACCTGTGAGGTGATCTCGACACGAGGACTGAGATTTGGATCTTCTCTCTGTGGATGACACACCAGTGGAAGTCTTGGTTACAGTAGATGCTCCCTTGAACCACCATCACCTTCCTCCCACTTGTGTGCTTGAGCAGAGGCCTGTGGGAGAGTGTGTGTGACTTCTAGATATTCTTCTCATGTGCTGCTCCTTAAACCAGCCTGTGTGTGTGTGTGTGTGTGTGCATATGTTTAAGTGTTGGGGACAGTTTATGTTTGTTTGTATTTGTGTGTATATGGAGCTGGGGGTATGAATCCAAATGAAATATTTTATGGACCAGTGGACCTATTAATTGTCCCCCAGGTGTTATCTTTGCTGACGCCTAATCTTTTAGAGACGACCTGCTGGGCTCGGTTCTTCTTTGTCTTCGTTCCCCCTCCCGCGCCTTTCGTCACCCCCCCGCAAACACACACACTTTCTTCAAGGTGACCTCGGCCTTGTTTCATGCAGATTTCTCACACCTAAAGACTGAATCTTTAAAGCTGTTTCTTCAGTGTCCTCTTTGTAGCCAAGGGAAGGCAGCTTCATCGCCTTCGAATCTCTGCACATAATAGTGCTTTTTAAGATGATGCTAAGCCTCCATTAGACACACTGTTCTGAAAGGCTGTCGTGTATCACCATTAAAACATATATATATTATGCAGCCTTTTGATATTAATTCCTTTGCATTTAGCAGGTGTCGTGATTTGACCTATGCATGAGGTGCAGGGCAGACTTCAGCTTAACCTTATATCGAATTATTATGCAGCAACAAGCTGCACAGAGCTCACAGAACGAGCAGGATGTGACATCCCAAACTGTTTTCTCTCAGAGCTCTGCAGGAGCAAATATTGAATTTCAGTTTCTGCTTGGTTTGAAACAGAATGTGCACAGATTGGGACTCAATAATAAAATGGAGTGATGGTCTTGTTTCAGAAAACTCTGCTTTGTGCTACACATGGTAACATGACTTTCTTCAAAACACAACCAAAACATGTAGAGCACTTACTGTATTTATTGCTGCTGCCTTTTTGTTCCTTAATTCAAATAAATTAGGTCACTAATGGCGCTGAATGTGACTGTAACGATATATTGTGACTTTCAGTTTTCTCAACATGAGCTAATACAAACATGACTGATTAAAGTCATTCGGTGCAGGCTGAACCATCCGTCCAGATGATGTCACACTGCACGTGAAAAACAGCAGTGTATGTAATGCTTGTACTGCTCCATCATGACTAAATAACCTACAAGAGATGCAGGATTACGAAGCAAAAAAATGAATGTTGGTGGTGTTTCCCCAGATTTAGACTTTGTTTGTTGACATATTTTTCAGTGTTAATGTGTCTGACCTTCCCTGTGGTCACCAGATGGTCTGCAACACTGCAAGTGAATTAATAAACATGTGTGTGCTGCTGTCAGACACTGACACCTTTTATCTTTCGTCCTCTTCATAGAAATCTGTTTGGAAAGCGGCCTGCAGATTATGCAACGAGTGTGGAGATGCTGGAGGTTTTCCAAGAAGCCTCAGAAGGAACCCGTTATGCAAATGCTCATGTATCTCATAGCCCCTCAGCCATGGTACGTCTCCATCGTGTCAATGGCCTTTTTTCCCTTCACATTTTCAACTCTACAGCAGAGTCATTATAATTTATATGTTTCCATATAGTTTATATTTCCTACAATTGTATGTCCTTGCATTAAAAGCCAATAAACCTCTAAATTTATGTTCCGACTTAGGTAAACGACTGTATGAGGAGGGATCAAACCATCATGCTCTTGGCCAGCAAGCTCTCACCAGCAGAACAGCACCAACTGGCCAGAGTGGGACAGCTACTGGGAGGAAGGATGGCTGACACGTTTTCTGGCGCAGGTACTGTTTGTACTCCTGGGGCTCAACGTTCTAGTCGAAGCCCTGCAGAATACCGGCTGCACGGCTGCTTCCAGGGTTGTTTGTGATGGGCTCTCAGCAACAGCATAAATTAAATGCAGCTGCCAGGCGAATGCTAGTACATAAGGTTGGTTAACTGCCAAAGAAATTTGATGTGCAGTCAAAAGATATATTAGAAGGGTAAATTTCAGAGATGGTCCCAAATCCCAAATGGTCCTTTTTGCTACAGAGCCAAACTTCATAGGCTTTACTGTATAACACACATAGGTTGTATTGCAAAAGCCAACATCAGGTGCTTGAGCGTTATCACTCGCGAGGGTTCAACAGTAACTAACAAATGCTTTTAGAGTTGTATGCATCATTGTGATACAGCGGCTCCTTCACCGCTGCATCGTTTGTAGCTGAAAGAACACAAGAGAGCAAAAGTAATTGAAATCATTCCTCATAAAATGTTTGTCGGTGCTGTCAGAGTGACGAATACACACTAATGAAAAACACAAGTACGCCTCACAACTCTGGTCTGGCCTGAGGGGCGAGAGCAGGAGCTTCCAAAGAATATTTTTTACATTTTGAACTGAAGCTTGCAAATCCGCCCAAATTCATGGTCAGTACACAATGTAAGAAGGTTTTGCCCTGGAGATATAATTATGTTCATTTTGAATTTTTCAACTGTGCTCACTTGTTGATTGAAGAGGCAATAAGCTCGTATTTAAATTTTAATTAACCATAATTTTGTGTCCATGTCTTTCATGCAATAAGCTACTGCTTGGCCTATTGTTGTGTCGCCTTGAACTGTTTGACGGTTTTCAGTAAGCTGACTCGGTGAGAGACATCAGGGATGTGTTAACAGTGTTGGACACTGACTGGAATCCAACCTGTGTGCACTGCTGAGCCACTGCTCGGCTATTTGTATGTATTGGATTTATAACGGGGGCAGTGGGGTGGTGGATTAGTTATGACTTTGCTGTTACAGTAAAGTCAGTGAATAAGTGTGTGAAGTTTGATGGGTCCAACATGCATCTATGGTGTGAATTTGAATGTCTCAGGTTGTTCTCGAGGTTTTCAGAAAACCTCTGACTCTTATCTTCAGGTCAAAGTCGTTGAGATTTGAACTCGTCTGAGATGTTTAATAGATGCATCTATGGTGTGAATTTGAACCTTCTAGGTCACGTCGTTTTTGAACGTTATTGTCGAACAGACGCCGACAGTAGCTTGGTCTTTTTTTTTCTCCCCCTTTGAAACAGCGGCGCTAAAATGAGTCATCTCATCAAGCTGGGTTAGTGTTTCCCCTGATGCACACTTACATCGGTTTATCCTTTTGCAAATTCACATGTAAATAGCTTTGTCTCATAAAATACATAACATGCCTTTGTGTAATACAAAAATGTATTGTAGAATTTATAATGCTGTTTGGGTTGGCAGTGCTGGAAGGCAAAGTGAGAAACCGACTGTCAGAGAGGGAGAGGAGCCGGATGTTAATAATCGTGCACATTCTCTGACATTTTTGCCTTGAAGCCATACGCAGTGCCGAACCCGTGAAAACCGACAGAATAAATGTATTTAAAAAGCATGAAAACAAAAAGATTGGAGAGAAACTTGAACGTTGGCTGTGTCCTCACTTCCACACAGTGGCCCGGTCAGTGTGTAGAGTGGATGTGGATGTCAGATATCATCAGACAGAGATCCCCCCTCTTCTTGTCTTTTCAACAGAGCTTATGATTGTACTTAACAAATACTTGTAAAGTCTTCCCATGGAAGATGACGTCAGTCGTTGTAGACATTTTTACCACATCTAGCCAAGCTGGCCTTTGGCTGTGATTGCATGCAGGCATTTTTTATTTATGAAGTCCTTCTGACTGAAGGCTTTGGGTCACCTCTTTAAAGGTAGTGTGTAAAATTTTTAGATGTCAGTCGATTGCAGTCACCTGAGTTCTGTTGCCTTCACGTCTGTAATCTTAGTTATGGTGGCTGCTGTAGGACAAACATGTTTATTCAGCCGAGGGAGATCTTAAACAATAAATTCAGACTGCACCCCACAATAGCCGGACTTGCCCTGGACTTTTTTCCCTGTCTGTGGAAGGCTGTTAGAAACCAAAACTTTCACTGGGTGTGAAGCACCACTTTTATTTACTCTGGAAGAGGCTGTAAAACCTTTGGAAAGGAGTGCGGTATGTGCCGATGAGCCAGAGAAGCTCTTCTCCAACGGATCACAACAATACTAAGGTGAGTTGTTGAGGGTATCCTGAACCTTTCTGTCAGTAAGACTGCTGTGCTGTTAGCCTCTGTTAGCTGCTGTTAGCCGGCGTTAATGAAACTGTCTTTGAAGTGGATGTAATGTTGTTGGACTCAATATTAATATATTATTATATATTATAGCTGCTAGTGGAACTTGATCACTGATGGATTTTGAAGCGTGTGAATCTGCACTTTATGCTCATTTTCAGATTTAAGTTTAGAAACTGATTGTATAGTTGGACGATGTCCCAGAACATATTGCAAAAGCAATCCAAGAACTAGAATGGATATAAATATATAAGCTGTACAAAATATGAGATGTATAAAGGTTTAAAAGACTGCAATTTCCAAACATTTATTATTGTGGTCCTTAGAGTCTACACATCGATTGCTTCCATTCAGATACACAGCATTCCTCATATTTTAGCATTTGTGTGTCTGTTTTCTTTTCCAGTGACCCATGTTGTGGTGCCAGAAGGACAGATGCCCACCACCTACTCCACCCTTGTGGGTCTTCTTGCTGGCTGCTGGATTGTTAGATACAGCTGTAAGTACAGAGTGGGCTGTCAACTGTAACAGTCGTCTCTAAATTTTTTAATATAATGTGAAGTGCTGCTGTTGGAGCTTTGAAGTGACACTGATGCGGGTTTGATTCAAATCTGTGGATGAAATATTTTTAGACTTACTGACGTCAAATACATGTATAAAACATAAATGAATGAATCCTTCTATGTTCTTCTAGTTCTGACAGCTCTCATATTAGAATTCTAATATGTTGAAAAGCACTGACATTTATAATAGTACGATTATAATAAAAAAGCAGAGAAATTCCAGTCACTAAATTTGTCATATATATATATATATATAAAAATATTAAATATTATATACACACACACACACACACAGATATATGTCATACCTGCTATGTATCTTTGTTTATAAGATTATAACATCATACATAGGTCCCCTGCATATGGGCAGTATTTCCATTTACATATGAAATTATGTTTCCTGTAGTTGCTCAGCTAACTGAGGTTACTGGCAGAGTTGGAACATGTAGCATGCAGCAGTCATTTATCTCCCCAAAGTGCAGCATAAATGTTGGTGGCGCACTCTGTGCTTACCTTATGAGACAGAAGAAATATAGTGAGGTTGCTGATTGCGAGGGAACCCATTTTAATTGGCTTTAACCTATAAGCCTGAAGCAGTAAGGTCACTGCTGCAGGCGTGATTTATCCAGTCACCTGCTGAGCATTTTTTAATTGCCTATTTCTGAACATTTCCAAATAGGACTTCTCAGATGCTTCTACATAACAAATTATCTGACGTACCAGGTTCGTCTCAAGCTCAATCCTAAATCACTGTTTTACTGCTATATTTGTTTCAAACTACCACTGAGCTGTTTGCAACTTTTCATAGGACAGCTTTAACATAAAAGTTGTTTGAGGCTACCTTTCAGTGAGGTCACCTGTACTTACTGCTGGGTTCTCGAGTGCTCCAAAATTATGTTAATTCCTTTCATTTTTGCAAGCTTTTAGGTGAAATTATGTTCAGTTTTTGCAATGGAAAATGAAACCCTTTAGATTTTTGGTAAAAACATTTTGGAGATGAGATTTTTTGTGCCTGTTCTGTGTGCATGCAGCTTCTTTCCTATATGTCTGACAGCCAAGTGAAGTAGGTGGGAATTGATATACTACATGGCTGCAGTACCACCAGGGATACAAAGTTGGTCAGCACTTTTTTCTGTTTTTTTTTTCTTCTTTTCTGTCAAGATAAATATGTAGAAAAAACTTTCTATTCTTAGCTGGGCTCTCTGGCATCTTTGGACCAAGTCAGCAAGCATATGTTCAGAGACAATCAGCTTCACAGGAAGCAAAGAGAGACTTGCAGTCAAAGAATTTTCTGGCACCTTGGCGTGCCCTTGACTGGTGTCTGAGTGTGTGTGTGTGTGTGTGTGTGTGTGTGTGTGTGTGTGTGTGTGTGTGTGTGTGTGTGTGTGTGTGTGTGTGGTGCGCGTGGGGAGCGAGGTGTGTGTTTGCGACTCTCTC
>VOQJ01044126.1:5158-17689 GCA_015052665.1 Apistogramma diplotaenia
AAGCGGAATTCTAACCTTCCTGAGGATCTCCGTCCGCCACCAGTGCTTCAGAAGGCAACTCGAGGCATTCCTCATGGAAACTTTTACACATCCTGGCGAGGTGCCCAGACCCCAGGACTCCGCAAAACCCCTAATGATGATTGAGCGCGCGTCCGCACCACGCTGAAAACATGCTGAGTCGCTAACATTGGAGAGTGTGCCGCAAGGCTGCATTGGAGGGGGGCAGAAGAGATTGTTTGGGGGGGGGGGGTGTTCATTAAATCAGAGGTTGAAGTGTCTAATGGGACTCACTAAAGCAGGGCTGCTCCTGTATGTTTAGACAGCATATGCGTGTGTGCGTGTTCTTCGCTCTTAGTCGGTACACTCATCTAGCTGTGGAAGCACTGTAAGTGACATCGTGTGCTTTCACAACGCTCCACCTCTGACCCCGTGGCCTTTTGGGAGTAGGTCAAGCTTCAGCTAATAGTATCCCGAAAGAAAGGCTGTCTTGTGGTTAAGTGCAATGCCTAGAACACAGTCTCCTTCTACACGTAGTGATATTGACGGGCACAAGAAAACGCGTGATGGCTTTTTTATTATTTATGGCCACAAAGAGGATGTGGATATTTTACTGTTATTGTTATTGCTGCCTTCTCATATTAGGAATCCCGTTTTCCTGGCAGCCCCTGACATGGTGAAGTATAAGTAAAAGTTTGGGCTTGCTGGAGAAGTTTTACAGTCATGGGAAAAATTAATAGGTGGGTGCACTCTTGGCTTGGCCTTTAAAACCATCAAAGCTATGGATCAACAACTACACATCTGGGATCAGCAATAGATTAGCTTCAATTTCTTCTCATTAAGATTAAAAACCATTATTTTAACTGTGTGAATTGAGCAGCTTTGGCTCTTATTACCCATTATCAGATAGTGCAGGCCTTACTAAGCACTTTGGAGAATATGCCGTTCAGTAAATATGAGGGTTAGCTTGTGGTATGAGTTGCGTTAACTGGTCGAGTAGTATATAAAACTGAAGTGTAAGGCAAAATGTATCTTTTATTTGATCCTATGAACTTGTTAATTGCAGTCATATGGCGCTGGAAAAGATGATAGCATGCTGGTGATAAAAAATAATAATAATCATCTTTATGCCCCGCAACTGGAAACATGAAGTAATTCTCATAAAGCAGATAACATTGATGGTTAACAATCTGATGTGTGGAGGTTGAAGTGGAGGCACATCAATGGGACCCAGAGAATTCCACGGTGTCCTTGCAGGAGTGAACTACATTTGCAGCTGAGTGGAAGTCCTCTGATTACCTTTGCTCTGTTTCCTTTTACATCTCTTTTATCTCCGTGCTGTTGGCTGGACATGAGAGCATTTAGGTTCCTGGTTGTGAACATAATAGATTTTTGTAATACTTTTTGAAACCCACTGAATTACAGATACTATCCCCCCAGATTGCTTGCAGTTTAGCAAATGATTGGATCCAAGTGGTTACACATGACAGTGGCAGTGGGGTTACCTTATTTGTGCTTTGATTTTTAGCTCCTTGGGAATATTATTGTAGTTCTGATAAATGCGGCAAGATGAATCTGTAACAATTCGATCCATTTATTACCGCAGCAGGTTGGCTTTAATGCGTGAGCGTGTGTGTGTGTGTGTGTGTGTGTGTGAGCACTCTGGCAGCTGAGCCAGAGGATCTGGTCTGGTTTCAGTCGCTCTGTCATAATATCCACAGTCACAGCGAAAGAATGCGTCTGCTGAAAAACTGCAGCTAAATTATCTAAACAAATTGGGTTTCTTTTGTGTCTGGGGTCTGCACACAGGCACATTGAGATGAAAGACTTTGATTCTGGATTTGAATGGCTTTCGTGCTTCTTTTGCCAAATATTAGAACTGCGTGACGCAGAATTGCTACCGTGGAGAACGGTGTCTTATTTTCTCTGTTGCACACTGTGTGGCCTTCCATGGAAGCCTATTACCTGGCATCAATAGGAAAATGGACTTCAGTGAAGCGTACAATCAAATATAGCAGCGTAAAGCCACATGGCACAGTGGATGCATCCTTCTCCAGACACATCTGAGTCTATTCATTAAGGCTATATTATTCCAGTTCATCATATGTCATGTATTTCTTATAGTTTCTCCTGACACAGCCGTTTAGAGACTCGGTTTATGTGGCTCGCATTCTGAGGTTTAGGAAACACGCGCTGAAAAGCCACCGAGCCACACGGATCACAGCGGGTCAGGACTCAGACAGGGCCTGTGGCTTGGCTCGGGATCTTCCTGTGTATATCTGTGATCATGGAGCTGCCACCCCATGCCAGACACTCTCATTACCGAATCATAATATGACAAATGTCAGTGTGGTTGACGGCTCTGACAGGATGATCACTGAGTGAGTCTCCTTTCCCCCATTAAGCTCAGAGTTCCCTGCACTTAAGCCGTGAATTCAGCTGCATCCAAGCCTTTATCTGTTCGCTTTCTGGGTGACGTCTTACGATATCCGAGGCTGCTTTGGGATCCACAGTCCACGCGGTAAAGTGGCTTTGGGTCAGTTGCAAAATTTGTGTCCCTTCAGCGATTTGAAGTGATGTTTTCTTTATGACGTGAAACAATTTTCAGCACCAACCCTAAAACAGGGTTCCTCTGCGGAGAGGGTGAATCTCACTCTGAACACCACAAATGCTGCACAGTCACAGAAACCATAAATTTCCCTTGAATCCTGGATATTTCCTCCTGGCATTAAATAATATGAGCACATGGAAAACTCATACGGTCCAGACAAACACCCAAGAAGCACAAACTCATTTAAAAGACAGCATTTTCATTTCAGTCTTTCAACAGGGAGGTCAGAGGTCAAGAACAACTCCTGGACATCAGCCCGGGAGCTTGAAGAGCGTCTTGCCCGAGGGTCTCCCATTTGAACGCCGTAACCACAGTGAGCTGCTGCTCCTAGAAGTCGTATTTAGAGGATATAAATACCTGCGGCATCAGTAAACAGGAGCAGGTCTCCATCCCAGACCACTTAATAACAGCTTCCCATTTGAAATTCGTTAGGTCAGTGAAATAGTATCCTTTAGCGACGGATGTCAACAGAGAGGTCTGTTCCAGGCGGGTGGGATGGGGAAAGCCGTTGGGTTTTGCAACAGTTGGCAGCGTACGCTGTCTCCTCTATGCACAAATGCCTCCGAAAGTGGAACGCTGGGGAGAGAGTCATGAAGGGAAAACAGGAGGAAGGGGAATCGAGGCAGAATGTACAAGAGTGTAAAATAAAGATATCAACTCTGAAAGATTTCTTAGGCTTTCAGAGTTTATACATCTTTTGCCGGTAGAGTGGCATCACATGCAGGAATATGAGCCAGCAGTCATTGTAAACACAGGCAGGTTTGCATGAAATGAAGCTGTGAAAATAATGAATATGCCTTAAAAAAAAGTCTGCTTTCCAAAATGACAGCAAAGGAGACACAGCTTCATTAGCGCCACTGTAGTCGTGAGAAGCGAAGTGTTTCAGAGCTTTCAGATGCTCATCGTCTCCTCGCATCCAGGAACATTCAGCGAGCATGTGGAGAAGCAGGTCAGCCATAGAAATGAAAGAGACAGAGACACAGACGGAGGAGAAAGAGGGGAAAATCTGAGGTGGAAGAAAGTAGCGTGTAATCTTGGTGATTTTTTTTCCCTGGCTCCCATTGCCCCTGTTCTTCACACACACACACACACACACACACACACACACACACACACACACACACACACACACACTGTGGGCTCCTTCCACAGCTAAAGCTGTTAAAACTGAGACACTGAAAGTCAAAGAAAGCAAAGCGCAGGCAGAGTCAAAGATCATGTTTTCTTCCTGTCCCTGCAGTGGACACTTGCAACGAGCGCCGGGTGTGGGGGGGGGGGCTCACTGAACTGCATGTGTCCTACTGTTGGCAGGTGACCCCGCAGAGGTCATAAACCTCAGCCAGCCCACCGGTTCTCTGACTGTGCAAAACAACATGCTAAGATACAGTAAAAGTAAAATCCTTGGATTGCTAATCTCCCGAAGCATAAAAAAATCCTGTACCGTTAATTTTCATGGAGCATTTCGTTACAGCATGCTTTCATGTTTGATGCGCAATTAAGCTCTTTAGCCAACGTTTAACAAACTGATGCGATGATGTGAACTGTGGAACTCCTTCACTGATGTTTAGATTTAAAGGGTAAAACACGCTGTTGGGATGGAAACTTAATCTGCACGTTATAGATGAGAAAGTTTAAATGAAGCGCTATCATAGAAATGCTTTAATAATTTACCTTTCATATGGCAGGTAACTAATGACTTCATTAATTCTTTATAGGTCATTTACTAATGTCTCGTAGGTTATAAGCTATTAATCTTTAACTTTTGGGGTGTGCAGAAGAAATGCTGTGGTAAATTGGCATTGGTAAATTTTTTATTAACCTCTATTAAAGCCATTATCTACTCTCCTTTACAAAGAGTGTCCTACTAGAGCGCGACGCTGTGATTTTTCAGCCCTAAAAACTGTGAACACACTTTTTTGATAGACCCCAGAAATCCTGCTACTAGAAGACGAACTAATTCTTTCTGCTCTTGTAGTAAATCAGCCATGACGAGCCTGCAGGGAGCCGGAGTTTGGAAAGCTCGGCGTCTAAGCTCTATGTGAATGAAAACATCACGTACGTTTTAATTAGATCAGTTAGATTTACTGTCGGACGGAGTAACGCGGCGCACGCTCGTTTCTTTTGAGGTGGCGGGTTCGCTCCCTGACTTTGAACAGCATGAACAGAAGCAGGTGAAGATGTGGCTCTGTGATTTACAGGTGGCCCGAAGATTTCTCTGTCTCACCTACCGTCTGTGAAAGTGTAGCTGTCTTCACCTCCAACTCTGAGACAGTCTGGGCTTCTTGACAGCTATACAGTCTCCAGATGGATGTCCGTTTGTCTGTGGAAATCAAAGCGAGGTCAAGGGTGCTGGAAAGGAGATAAGAGAATCTTTGGCTGGGATTGCCTTTCTCCACCTTCCGCTGAATGAGTCCATGATGTGCCCTGAGGAGGCCTCCCCGTTTGCGTCCTCCTCAGTAGGCTTTAAAGCTACGGGGCAGTTCTTGGGGTGAGCAGGCTCTGTACAGACCACCAGAGCTCCACGGGGATGTTGAAGGAGAGGCCGTGCTCTCGTGAGCATTTACGATTTAGTTAGCTTTAGTACACTTTTCAGTTCCTTATCTGTCACGGAAGCAAGAAACCTACACAAACCCTCCATCCAGCAAGGCAAGATCCCAGATCAGTGAAAATGTTGCTTTCATCGATCTAAAACAACCAATAGGACAGTGGGGTCGGCAATACATTATCAACTCTGGCATCTTAAAAAGCAAACGCTTGTTTGTTTGTTTTCGTGGAAATCAAAAGAGGCAGATTAACCTCAGACACTCACACATGTGGGCCTGCACACTGAACAACAACAAGGAGCCTCTCTGAGCCGGCCGTCTATGATGAATAGCAAACAATAAAGCTCGCGGTGAGGTAAGCCTTCTTGGACACAGAGAATATAATTTATATACAAATAGAAGAAAACAAGTCTAAAATCCCACATTTCAACTGACAGGCAACAGGTGATTTAAAGAAGCGCGCTACAAATGCAGTTGTAAATTGTATTATACGCAGGTGCGCTGCCAAATTCTCACCCAAATGACTGCAGCCCACTGAAGTATGATTGTTTCAATATGCTCATATTTTTGGACTCTTTTTTCCATAATTTAAAAAGCAGTGAGATCTGGAGCCGTCTGCGTCGGCCTCAGCAGGAGCATACGTTTCTAATTCAGAATCAATCACGGCACGTTTATCAGATGCCTGAGTTATTTTACCATAAACCCATTGGTAATGAGCCGTGCAAAGAGTTTTAATCTGTCTCTTTTCATATCTCAGTCGCTGAGATTGTGTGAGTTTTGCTCAGTTTGGTGCATTTTCAGGCTTTGGTGTTTGCTTTATGCATTTATGTTTCACCAGTTGTGTGAAACTGAGCTTTTGATTTCACACAGAAGCTCTTTTATGTTTGCTTTTGTTTGATAAACACTTTGATTGTTGAGTTTTGTTGTGGTATTCTTACACTGCAGTTTGTTTGTTTGTTTTGGGGGTTTTTTTTAAGGCAGTTTAATGCAATCAGGCTGACCCGTGTAATCAAAATAACTGAAAGCACCATTCCTGCGAAACAGTCGAGCTTCCTGCTCTTGTGCATGCATTTAAAAAAAAACACCATCACAGCATAGATTTGCAATTTATGATTGCTTACAATGCAGCTGTAAAGCCTGCACGCCAAATTCAGAGAAATCAGTGATGAGGGCACCAGAGAGAAGCTCCAAACATGTAAACACCTCCCCCTCATCCTCCCCGGAGACCGACCTCAAGCGAGCACACCCGGGGCCTCCTGGGCCTGGGAGGAAATGAGAGGAGGAGGAGGAGGAGGGAAGTGGCAGGCTCACAAAGAGAGACAGAGCGAGGTGAGATAGGGAGCGGCAGAGCACACCGAGCAAGATCAAAGACAAAGGTTCTGCACCACTGCGGCCAAAATAAGCATATCAGTGGTGGGGCTTTCAGTAAAAGTTGTTGTCTTTAGATTTCTAATTCGGGATGCTGCTGTTTTATTGTTCTCCAGCCTTTCTAGTAAATCTGGCTACTTTTAAGCGATCGTAATGCGGGCCGGGCAGGCCCCTGAACTCTCCCGGGCCTGGTCATTTGCTTTGGCACTGCGTGCGATTCATCCGACTACAGAGAGCCATATAACATGTGCTCTGAAAAGAGAGGCACATCAGAGACTCAGGTGGAGATTAGAGCCCAGCTCCACTTTGTCTCTCCACACGAGGCACAGAGAGTATGTCATCATTATTTCTCAAGGCTGCTTCAGCTCTCTCATCCAACTGAGCCAGGAGTCCTTGTCTAAAAACAGCAGCAGACATATTGATTGGAAGTCTGTTCAGCGACATCAGAGCACTTACTGTTTACACTCTATACTTTATTTCTTTTTTTTTTCATTCCTCTAAAAAACACAAAACTGATTAACTCCTCCTTCTCGTTATTCTCATCAACGACGGTGTAAGTTCAGTAGGTTCATTAAGAGGTGGGAAAGATGGGGCTGGTGCACATGAAGCCTGGGGCAATAAAACATTTGGTATTCTTGTATTTGAGCGCATGACACTAAAATGGAACGGATAAATCTGGCTTTCTAAGTTTATAGTAGTTTGAAGATTACACATACTGTACTCGTTTAATAGACAAACTATTTTGGCTTCTCTATAAATGGGAACACGCTTTCTTAGGAGCTCGCTGACATTATCTAAGAGTATTTTTAACCAAAAAAAAGATGCCAAAGCATTTGTAAAAAAATTGACATCATCAGAGCTCCTCCTCTGAGGCTGCAGGCAGCACTCATTCACAGACTGAAAGGTGACGTGCTGGTCAGAAACTTCCACACTCTGGATCTTCTCTTTGGCAGCTGAATGACTCAGCAGTCTTGTTAGGGTGAGAGAATTACATAAAAATAGGAAAGCGAGTCATTAATTCTCTCATTATTACCTTTATCCACGACTCTTCGTCTAAAATCGTGACTTTCGTGGCATCGCTGCTCACCTCAGCAGTGTGAGGAGACTCCGGGGCTCCGCTGTACCACACAGCTGCTGCGGGGCAATTGTAAAAGCTCAGTTCTCAGGGTAAACTCAGCTTTGTCTTAAACCCTTTCATTGTGGCCTTGTCTCTTTTTTTCTTCTTCTCCTCTCCAGCTCCTCTGTCAGCTGAGGAGACTGAGTGGTTCCACATGGGGAAGCCTGGGGCTTCGCAGATCAGCCTAACTGTGGGGATGAAATATACTGTCTGTACATATCATCACATCATTAGGCCCAAAGGGATCCCTGCAATGGATTAGGAGCCGTCTACCTGCAAGGCTCAGATGAATTTATGAAGCACTTTATCACGATGAAGCATGAGTGGAACGCTTTGTCTCTTTCCATTTGTGTTTATCTGTGGGAATAAGGATTGTGTCTCCCTCTGTTTCGCTCATTCTCTTTCACTTACTCCATCTTGGCTTCTCTGTCTGCGTCATTTACGTGCGCGTCTTCTGACCTTTGACCCCCTCCCTATTTTTGACACTGCCGGTGATTAGCGCGAGATGAGTGACGCGTCCGAGCCTCTTCGTCCAGCCGCTCGAGCTGCGTGTGGGAGGCAGCAAATTGTCCATTAAGTGTTTCTGCTGAGGCCGAGAGAAGATTTGATATAGTGGGGAAACAAAAGTAATATGTACCAGGAAATTCAATTGTCTCTCTCCGGCAAGTTTGAGCTTTAGTTCAGCTTCCCCACCAAATCAATTTCACATGAAAGCACGAGTTCAGATGAGGTTTAACTGTGTGTCTGCCTCCTCTTACCCTCTCCAAGCTACTGTACGGGTTCGATGACAGTGCTTCTTCGTGTTTACATGAAAGAGCCTCTGCGGCTCAGACAAACTTCCTCACAGGCTTCTTGAGAGTCTCGATGCCACAATAGAAGGAAGCTTCCTCTTCTCGCTCACAAAGCTGATGTGGTGCTACAGGAGGCAGAAGCAAGCATAGGAAACAATCCCCTTTGCTACAGTGTGAAGGTCCCTGACCCCGACACAGCTGCAGTTAACACGTCGTGAAAGTAAGAGGAGTCCAGGAAGGTGCCCTCCACTCCTTTAGGATCAAGAGCCTTCAAGTGGCCACAGAAGTCGCTGCCAGGAACCTGTTGTTGCAGCCTTAAGTGTAGAGGTCATGTTTGGAATAGTCAGCTGGGTGAAGTTGGGGTAAGGTGAAGTCACTTTCACTGCCAGGTGTTTGCCAGTCAGGCCTGATTTGACTATGTGGGGGGATCGTGTTACGACAGCAGGAACCTCCAAGAGGCTCTCAGGCCTCGAGGCTCTGCGTCTCTCCAGACCACAGGGCATCCTCTGTTCTCTAAGGAAGCCCGGCTGTTATCGAACCCCAGTGCACAGCGCTATCCCGTAACAATGCTAACTGAATCCCCAGTGCAGGTCAGGTTCACACTGAACTCTTAGAAAAGCCAAATGAAGTCATATCAGGCGTGCTTGTGTTACTGGATAACAAGAAGGCCGAATTGTAGCACCGGTACAGCTGCTTTGTTCTTTTTTTAGAGTAAGAGTGTCCTGTAATCACAAATTACAAGCCTCATTTATTATAATGTGATGTTCATTTTGGGAATTATACTCTTAGTCAGACCCATCTAGTCAAAAAGAGCTTTGTATGATTCAGGGCGTGGCCACTTTGTGATAAAAAAACGTATTCCCAGTGGTCATGTTACATTTGCAAATGTTGGTATATTCAGGAAGCACACTAGAGGCTGAAAAGCATCTTCCATGACAGTTGATACAGACGGGTTATTTTAGCGA
Organism: Apistogramma diplotaenia; assembly: GCA_015052665.1. Lineage (NCBI taxonomy): Eukaryota > Metazoa > Chordata > Actinopteri > Cichliformes > Cichlidae > Apistogramma > Apistogramma diplotaenia. The sequence continues at coordinate 14,551 of VOQJ01044126.1, forward strand.
GGTCAACATTTATTCAGCTACAAGTCACACCCAGTGGAGCCAGGGGTTTAGCAATTAGCCACTTTCCCTGCCAAGAAACACTGGCAGGCCCTCACAAAGGTGAATTGTCCACAGAGCTGTTCACCTTGGCTGGCATCACAGTAAAGCGCAGTCATATTTTTGTGTCACTCTCACACCTGCTTGAAATAGATCTCCCAGCCACCCGGTCTGGAGCATGAGTCCTGACAGGTCCAGGCTGCGGTTTGCCGATTGCGTTGGCGGGGCAGCTAATAAAGGATGCCACTCTGTTTAACTAAGACTAGCAGGGCACGTGTTTTTTGTTTCTCTCCCCCCTTTTTTTTTTTCAGCAGGGGAATATTTGGAGCTCAGTTTTCCACTGTTTTTGTTTATTCATGAGAGGGTATCCTCCCAGCTTTCCATTATTAACCTGGGCAACTGAAAAAAAAAGGAAAGAAAAAGTTTCCAGTGCTGTTGAGAAGGATGCCACGCCGCTTTGCTTCATTATTGTAACACTGCATAGAACGATTTTCGAACAAAGGCATATAGCGATCGTTAAAGTGGAACATTACAAACATTACACTTTGCTTTGCGAGGCCTAGTTTGCTGATCGAATCTTATAATCCACACTCGCCCATCCACACTGTGCAACGGGCCGAAGTTTTCAAGCCACATTTCATTTAGAAGAAAATGTTCCGCAGAGCGTCTCGCCACCTTTCCCTCTGCTGCATATTTGTGGTTATCTAGTCACTTCGTGGAAGGTGAGACCGTCTCAAAAATGCAGTAAAGGAAAAACAGAAAGATAAGTCTTAGTAAAACTCTCACTGGTTCATTTTTCAGCTTTTGCTTTTTTCTTTAAAAAAAACAAACAAAAGATTAAAAAGTCCCAGGATAGAAAGTGTTAGCTTAACAAGCACAACAAGATATTTTTAACTAAATTTGTTCAAAGGCCTGTTACATGCCAGACCTTTGGTTCACTCAAAAAAAAAAAATACCTGTAAGTTTTCTTTAAAATGTCTTCATTTCCCAGAACCTGTTGCAACTAAATAGTGACATGAGTATTAAGATGCTATAAATAGCGTCTTGGTGTTGGTGTCTTGTGGTGCAACAGTTGGCCACATCCTGCCTTGAGAATTCTCACGTTGCTGCCAGAGTGCATAAATGAAACACAGGGACCAGTGCTTTACCTTTCTTCTCGTTGTCACCATTTCTTCAGAATGGAACATCTTTGTGCATGCCAATGGAAACTATTAGTTGATAAACGGCATCACAAAAAACACACTGCAGTTAATATGTGGGAGGCGGAGACGTCACGATTGTTTTGTTTTGTTTTTTTTACACTGACTGAAATGAAGCCGCTTTCAAAGGCACAAGTATAAACGCATACATGTGGCCTTCTGCTGCTGAACCGTTGGGTTTTCCCATCTCTCCTTCAGAACTACCTGCTGCCGCTTTCTTCACCTTTTTTTTTTTGATCATTTCATTTTGCCTACATGTGTTTGCTCTTCCTTCATGTCCTGCAATGGCACATCTAAAAATAACCCCAGCATGTAAATGCTTGTTTAGCCCGGAGCGGAACAGGATTGAAAACAGCCAACACTGTTGGCACAGGTTGAATTTTTCCAATGGGAGTTCCTCCTGTTCAGGGAGGGGAGTCCCGACCAACCTCCGTGTGTGTGCACGCTTATTTATGTGTGCAAGAAGATGGGTGTTTGCATACAGAAAACAAGGCAAGCTATTACTGTAAGGCCTGCGTGTCTCTTAAATCAAACATTATTTTTGTCTTCATCCATAATGGGTGTTTCTGTGGTGGTTCTGCCTGCATCTGCACCTCTCATTAGCACCTTAGCTACTAATATTGCATTTTACTGACAACAAGCAGCTTTAAAGTGATGTAGTATTAAAGGAACTTCAAATAATTTCCCTTTGGTGTTGTTTTTTCTTGATCCGCGCTGATGCTTCCTCAGTCACCAAACAGTATCTAGTGATAACAAACTGCAGGCCCACTCTGAACCTCAGAGTGGGTGGACTTCCTGTGTCGGCTCCGATGGTGGTTTCACCAGACTCGGGCTGCGTTATCAAGGCAAGCTCTCCGACTGTGAAGCTTCTTGTTTTTGTCGAGCAACAGGTCTCGGGGTCCTCGCCATCTTCTCAGTCACTTCCCTCTGTTTTGCCAAAGAACACAGAGAAGATAAAGGCAGGGGACAGATCTCTGTCTGCCCGACTGTGGGAAAAGTGCGGGCACAGGAAGTGGTGCAGGAAAGACAAGACGATGACTAAAAACAGAGATATTTGCACGGGGCCGAAATGAGTCGCACATGGCATTGATATGTTTGGATTGCGGCTCCCGAAATCCAGCATTTCATTGTCTTGTCATATCAGTGTGCTTTAGGGTTTGTTTCTTCTGGTGCATGTTCCTAAAAATGAATAAAAATGAAAGTGACCCACTATTGCACTTCTAAAAGGTTAAGGGAAGTGGCGAGTGACATATTTTAAGAACCACAAAAGCCAATTCATTCTGATCTTTAGTCTATAAAATGCGTCACACATCTGAGATCACACAGGTTATTTTTTTCAGGGGTTCACCTTCAGACTTTAGAAATCCCCATCATGGATATATGAAAGCTGATCAAAGCTGATCAGTTGTAACCATGACAAGCAAACAGAGCTCTTGAATGTCCCTGGGTTTCCGGGGACCTGAGTCCAACCGAGCAGCGCTCAAACATGTTACCCTCTTTGGCCATTTGTTTATGTTATAAAAATCTGCGATCTCGTGTCTCGTTCAGTGTGAACAGTTAAGAGCTCCTGTTTCTCTTTTGTTCCCACAGTTAATGAGATCATCAGGAACGACCTCTCCAGCATTTCTGTGCACACGCACGCGTAGACCATCAGACGTCTTCTGCAGCAGCACATTCACATTCAAACAGCAGCATCGATGAAAGAGGACAAACGCAGCCAGAGATCCAGATGATAAAGAATCAAGTTTCGACCAGGATCTCAGACCTGACCACCGACGCCATCAGCTCCCCTTACTCCAGGACTCTCTGCAGGAGAGTCTCACATTGACAATCACTGGCGGGCTCCATTTGAATAAAAAGGTGAATGTTACATTTGCAGGGAAAAGAAGGCGGGGGATTGGGGG
>VOQJ01044130.1:10466-27825 GCA_015052665.1 Apistogramma diplotaenia
GTTGTTTGCAAGGGTTGGGGTTGTTTTTTTTTTTTTTTTTTTTTGGGGGGGGGGGGGGGGTTGTTGTTGTTTTTTTGTTTTTTTGCAACTGTATGCTCAGAATAAGATTTAAAATGTAGTCAAACTGAAGGTGAATGAAAAATTTCCAATGTGGCAAACATGCTGATATTAAGCAGGTATGATGTTTACCACAATAAACTGTATATAAAAGATGGACATAACCTCTGGGTGTGAAATGTAAAGCCAGTGCAGGAGAATTGAAAGCCTGCTTTCTCTCTTATGGCCAGCATTGTATCCTTTTAATTGCACAACGATAACATGGAATTTAGCTCTACTAAATTTGAATGCTTTGATATAGTATGATGACATAACATCACCAACCATCACCAGACTAAAATCAGAATTTTACAGTAGAGCAAAATATCCTACTACTATACTGTATATCAGTTTGCCAACAGCATGAACAGAACAAACAATACTGTAGTGCAGGCATGGGACCACTTAATACTTGAGTTATGACCTCAGGAAACCACTTACTGTTGAGCTTATGGGCCCAATAAATGTGTTTAAGTCTTATTGTAACAATCCAGATTTTCTAAATTAGGACTCCATTTGTAGTAAACTGGGCAATAAGGTGTGCGTCATAGTGAAGGTGGGTTGCAAAGTGGCTTACACATACAGTATGAAGCATCTATGGGCAGGATTAAATAGCCTTTATATAGTACCCTATACAGCCGGCTCTGGGATCAGCTGATCTGCTGGGATTGCAACTGCTAATGCTATGGATTCTAACATAATATTTGCTAATTAACATAAACCATGAAGAAAGTATACCCACTGCAGTGACAAAATTTTAGGTGTTAGTTTTTCACATAAATGTTTGGGTTTGCTGCCTTGAAACTCCGGAGAGCAGATTGGGGCAGAGAGAGAAGGAAGTGTGGTGGGAGAGACACAAAAACATATGAAAGCTCTATTTTGGTGTTTTTGAAGCTGTGGATCCTGTTGGGTGGTTTTTCCAGAGGCTTCTGGGCTGAAATTCTTCTCTTGATCTGTCAGCACTGCTGTGGAGAGTGTTTAAAAATGTGATGATAGCCCCCTTTCCTATTCTGTGTCTCCCTCCCACTCTCCACTGCTTTTTTCTGCACTAATGTTATTGTATTTATTTTATTTTTTACACCAGTTGAGAGTGCAAAGTGGGAATAAAAATGCAGATTTCAACAACCTTTTAGAAATGTCTGTGGTCTCCTGGGATGTTCTAGTTGACTTTTGTCAGTATTTTTGACAAATATTTTTAAAAATTATATTAAACAGTCTTTTTCTGTGATCAGTGCAGCACAAGTGACATTTTAGAGTGTAATCATCTTTACAAAAGTCATTTTTATGAGGACATGATTAGAACATGGTTTAAACCTTTAAAAAGTAGAACCTGTGGTTGTTTATGCTGTTATACTTATTCCCTGGAGAGACCATATTACTTATCCTCCCAAATGACTTTCTTCAAAAGACATTTCACATTTACCTCAATCACTTGGATTATGTTTGAACATTTTTATGTAAATTGTGTTGTATCTAATTACTCTGACTGAGTGAAAATAGCTGATTCTGATGGCATTCCTCCAACAGAAGACAATTTTCTGCTCACTTGAGAGGAGAAAGTATTTTGAGAAAGAAAAAAATAAACGTTGAAAGAAATACGGATGCAAATGACCCTGCTGAATAAATAATGACATTGATTTAGCCTCAACAGGCCCAGTAAATGACTAATTCACATTGCAAAACAACATTAGCTGACATAAAATAAAATAGCAAATTATAATCAGTCCTTTGGTCCTTACAGACAGCTTCTTTTATGAGCATCGGTGTGCAGGAGCTGTTTTAATTCAAATGGGATGATTAAAATTTGCAATGTTGTGTTGTTATACTGCTAAAAGGCTGGTTGATGTTTGTTTGAGAAATAAGTAGAAGTCCAAGAAAAGTCTCTCTACACAATTTTTTAACAGTAGAGATCATTTCTTTACTTGGACTTTCTGTGGATTTGTGCTGAAAACAAAACAACAGCAGCCCACTAACTGTCTGTATATCTTTATCTCAGTTCTCAAAATGTCATGGAGTAGCTGTCCATCACTCTCTCTGCCTTTGTCTTCTCTATTGTTTCTTGCTTTTCTGCTGGAGAACATGACAATTTTCAGAGAGGGAACAGATGCAGAGGACTGCATGACCAGAGGAAGTCTTCCTTTCCATTTAGACAGGATGACAAGTGAATAAGAGGAGTGTGTGTCTGCGTGTGCATGTTTGTGGGTCCTTTGTAAAGGGATTACCATATGAAGGCACCTCATGTGAAAGCAGGAATACCCAGCGGGATCTGACAATGATGGAAGCACACACACAAACAGACACTCAATCTGAGAGAGAGACAAAATAAACAGGTGAAGGAGGAGAATTGAGAGCAGGGGAAGAAATGGATGTGACGAGGAGTTTTACCACATCCACAGAAAGAAGAAATGAAAGTTATTCTCAGTGCATGACACATATTGCTCCAAGCTTTGTTTTGTTAGTGCGTGTGTGTGTGTGTGTGTGGGGGGGGGGGCAATTTCTGTGCCCCAAATGATTGAATGTCCCACATTACAAAGTTATTAGCAGTACGTAAAGCTGTCCTTGTGCGCTGTAAAAATTTGCACTAAGAAAATTACCCCCAGTTCCTTTGGTAATCCACAGTATTTCACAAGGTGTAGTTGAAGAATCACTCTTAAGTTGTTCACTGATAAATTATTATTTTAAATCCATATCCATAAATGTTGGTAGATCCCCCCCAGAAAGAGGAAAGAGTGATAACGGAGAAATGAATGCAGGAACTACTAGTTTATGTTTGACATTCGCTCAACTCAAAGCTGAAGGTCCAGCTCACAAATCTCTGTATCTTGTTTTCACGATGATTTTATTCTGGATGCTCTGAAAGCGAGTAGTGATTTGTATCTCTGGTGTTTTTGTATGAGATGCTTTTTTTTCCCCTCCATTCACCGCGGTGTCTTCTGCTTGAATTGGTTACCTCCAATATGCATGCTGTGTCCTCCTGAAGTGCATGACAAAAAGCTCACTGTTCAATATTTCACAGGTGGAAAGTTTGGAAAGCAGTCTGCACAACATTTGTCAGAAAAGCAGGCCAAGAGTCTTCACAACCTAAAATAAGTTTGCATATGACAAAATACTTTGGAAGCTATACATTTTGTCTAGAGAACAAAAGACTCCTTGCAGGAAAGAAGACGTATTTTGATGCAGTGTGATAAGCAAAGGATTCTGACCTTGGAGAGTGGGGTTTGAACCCTAAGTGCATCATTGTGCCATGAAACTCTGTGCAGCGAACAAAGTTCTCATGCAGGACTCTCGAGACAGGAATAAACTTTAAACAAGCTCTAATGCTTCTTGATTAACAGACGGACTGGAGCTACGGCTACAGTGTTGCGGACACTGCGCCAGAGAGCAAAGCTGTCAATTTTCTGGTCGTCTACGTCCTTACGCTCACCTGTGGCCACGAGCTTCAAATAGGGATTGAAAAAGTGAGATCGCAGTGTCAGGGCTCTCCCTTAGAGGGGCTCATTGGTAGAAGAACTACTCCTCCATATCAAAAGGAGCCAGCTGAGGTGGTTCGGGCATCTGAAAAGATTTCTTCCTGGGCGCCTTCTGGGTGAGGTGTTCTGGGCATGGGGACGAGGAAGCCCCAGGGTAGACCCGGGACAAGCTGGAGAGATTACACCTCTCGGCCTCACATCAAGCTGCATTATCTCACACAGTGCGTTTAAAAACTGCCATAACAGTTCAAGTGTGTAGTGCTGTGTGGGTATGTCTGAGTGATGGCTCTCCTATTTCACTGGTGTTTTTTTTTTTTATGTGATGAACTGAATAGGCTCATTTTACTTCTCTTCATTTCTTGGTGGTTGAAGGTCCAGGTCAGCGTGATCTCACAAATCAGGTCTTTGGCCACATGTTAAGAAGTCAAACTTTACGCAAATGTTCAAAAGAATAAAATGTTCAAATCATGATATTTTATAGTCAATAGTTCAAAGGTGAAGTGGACTTTGAGAGCACACTGCTGTGCACAAACACTAACGTAGCCATAACTCAGGGACCAAAGGAGATAAGCATGTAAATTCTAACTGGGTGGTGGAGTGATAAAATCACAAGAATAAAGCACTGGCTTCCATTCCTGTATATTTTTCTTCCTTTTTTTTGACATTCACATACAGTCGTGATAATATTGATAGCTTGGTGTTTTTGTTTTTTGTTTTTCTGCTATCAAAGGACCACAGACTTAAATTTGTGAGACTACTTTATCACCCAAGTGATATGTGCAACATGACAAACATAACGTAGCACTGTCAGTCATCCAGAGTTTTTTATTGTTTTTGCCTGAAAGTGAAAGAGAACAAGTTCTGTGAATAAAGCGTCTGTAGACAGAGATACAAACAAATGAGTAACTTCATATTACAGATGCAGCTGATGTTGAAGACAGCGGTATTAGAAAATAGCAGTGTGTGTGTGCGTGTGTGTGTGTGTGAGAGAGAGAGAGAAGCAGTGCAACAGCGACAGATTTTACTGCTGTAGCATTCATCTTGTGACTGCGGTAATGTGGCTGTGAGTGGCTCCAGCCAGACAGCTGACCTGCTAGGAGCACTACAATACAAAAAGCATCACATTAGATCTTAAATTTCATACTCATCTCTTGTTGTCAAGACTTTTGTTATAGTTCATTATTTTTTTATGCCGGTCTGATAAGCTATATTTCCAAGCCTCAGGTTTGAGAAGTTATCTCTTGTTAGCTGTGTGCATTCCCTATTGTGTCTTGTACTTTATACTTTATTTCATTTTTAAAGCACTTTAAGCACAGGAACTGTAACAAAGTGCTGTACAAGACAGTCACACAAAATACATTCAGGCTAAAAGATACAATCTCAACTTGAAATAAAAGCCAAACAATAAAAATGGACATATACAAACACGAAACACTTTTTAAAAAAGTGCTATGGGAATATGAGATACAGATATGAAAATAAATATGTGGTATCAAAGTATAAATGTGAAGCCAACATAAAATCACTGCTGTTTATGTGTAAGAGTATGAGGTGTGCAATGATTCTTAAAGCTCTCTACATTACGGCAAGTCTTTGTATGAAAATATGACGTGTAAATGAATTATTTAAGCACCTGTATGCATTATTGCAAGTGTATATACATTACAGTGCAAGCAAACCTCAAATCTATGCAAACTGATCACTGTGAAATACTTAGCTTGTATTTACTCCTAGCCAATCATAATGATTTTATATTCATGTCTTGAGGTACAGACACTGGAAGAGACTGGCAACAATGAGATGACCCAGGACTGTGAAATGTTAGTGCCTTCACTGGCTTTAGAGATTCTTCCATTTTCTTAGCTGCTTATCTGTTTCATGGTCATGGGTGCTTCTGCCTATTACTGTGTCAAAGTACAAGAACAACTAAGTGACTGGTGATGAGTGCATTACAGTGGGGGAAATAATGATTTGATCCCCTGCTGAATTTGTAGGTTTGCTCACTTACAATGGAGTGAGCAGTCTCAAATTTTTATGGCAGTTTAATTTTAACGGAGAGATGGAATATCAACCAAAAATCCTGAAAAAACAGATTACTGTACATGAAAGTTATAAATTGATTTGCATTTCATTGAGTAAAATACTTATTTGATCCCCTACAATCAGTAAGAGTTCTGGCTGTGTGCCCATGTGAGACACAGATTACAATCAGTCTGTGGTGGCCCTGGGTCTGGGACCCAGCATGCTTGAGTTTTTGTTGCCTTATTTTCTGTGATCCCTTGATTTGGTTTATTGTTTCCATTTGAGTATGTTTGATTGTGCTTCAGTTCTGTGCTTAGTTTAGTTATTTGAGTCTCGTGTATGGTTTGGTTATGTTTTCATCCCTTCAGTTTGCCTGCCTCCTGTCAGTCTTGGTCTCTGGTGTTCTGTGTTTGGTTCAACTTCCATGTTGTGTTTTTGTGATTATGTTCAGCTGTGATCCCCACCTGTTGTCACTCCCCTCTTCATCCTTTGTGTAGATTTTTGTCGTCTTTATGCCTGTGTCTTTGTCACATCCTTGTCATTGTTAGTTCCTGCTGCGTGCCCTAGTTTTTTTTACTCATGTTTAGGCTTTTGTTAATGCAAAGTGAAGTCAAGACATACAGTAGTGAATTATAGTTTGTGCCACCGGCTTCCAACCAGCACTGCCTTTGTTTACACTCTTGTCAATAAAGCCTTACGTTCATCTCTCACCTTTGGTCCTGCATTGAGGTTCCTCTGCCTCGCCTGCCACAGTGATTCATGACAAAATCAATCAATTACAAATACTCTTGATCTCAACTCATTATGTGTATAAAGTAAACATGTCCACAGAATCCATTTATGCTATTCCAGCCTCTCCACCATCGTGGGCAAAACAAAGAGCTGTCAAAGAACATCATGGACAGGGTTGTAGACCTGCACAAGGCTGGAATGGGCTACAAGACCAACAGCAAGAAGGTTGCTGAAAAGGTGGCAACTGTTGCTATAATTATTCAGAAATGGAAGAAACATAAAATGGCCATAAATCACTGGCAGTCATGGAGTGAAGATGATCAAGAGAGAGGTTCTGGATCAGCCTAAAACTACTCAGGAGGAGCTTGTTAATGATCCGAAGGCAGCTGGGACCACAGTCACCAAGAATACTCTTGGTAACAGACTACACCATGATGGATTGAAATTTTGCAGTGCCCACAAGGTCCACCTGCTCAAGAATGCACATTTACAGGTCCATCTTAATTTTGCCAGTGAACATCTTGGGCTTGGGAGAGAGTGCTGTGGTCAAATGACACCAAAATCCAGCTCTTTGGCATCAGCTCGACCCGCTGTGTTTGGAGGAAGAGAAATGCTGAGTATGACCCAAAGAACACAATCCCAAGTCAGGCGCGAAGGTGGAAACATAATGCTTTGGGGGTGTTTTTCTGCTAAGGGTACAGGACGGCTTCACCACACTGAGAGGTCAGTGGACAGGGCCATGTACTTCAAAATCTTTGATGAGAATCTCCTTCCCTCAGCCATGGGTCATAGATGGGTCTTCCAAGCATGATAGTGACCCTAAACATCCTGCCAAGGCACCAAAGGAGTGGCTAAAGAAGAAGCACATTAAATCTTATAGAAAATCTGTGGAGGGTGCTGAATCTTTGAGTTACAAAGCAAGAGCCAAGAAACCTAAAGGATTTGGAGAGTTTCTGTAAAGAGGAGAGGAGCCGAAGTGTGTGCAAACCTGGTGACCAACTACAAGAAACATTTTACCACTGTGCTTGCCAACAAGAGCTTCTCCACCAAGTTTCAAAACCTATTAGCTATTGCTTTAGTAAAAGGAGGATCCAGCAAGACTAAAGGAGAGTGACTGACATCTTTTATAGAGACACAAATACACACTGGCCTGTATTCATTCTCTAAACACTAATGTTAACCTTGAATGCCACAAAATACCAGCAAAAATGTCTGCACCTTGGAGGATTTCATCATCTTTCACATCATAAGTGTAGCACTCACACACCCTTCATGCCCAGTGAAGTGTGCAGAACAGAAAGTCGTTGTACAGTAAAGCAGGCGCTCAGACATCAGCTGATGAATGGGCTCTGACACTTGAATATGAACTTCATCAAACTCCACGTTAGCTGTAGCTTGTTTACGTGGCTTTGTGCATACGTACGGAGGCACACACGTGCATTTGTAATGTGAACGAGCAAAAAAGTTCCTGTAATTGTGAATAATGCAGACACTAATAGCCTAGTTTATTCCCGTCCTTCGGCATGATGCGGCCCTCTTTGCTCATTAACTGTGTGACCAGCTGAATTTCACGGTTCATGGCTCTGGCAGCAGTTTCCTCTAAGGAGGCAGTTTGAGCTCACAGGCATTCAGCACTCAGATCAGACAAGGTAATTTAAGTCGTCGGACTATTTTCAACTGGATTGAAAAATTATTATTAAAAAACACGTACAGAGAAGAACTCATTGTCACTGTGATTAGTAAGTAAAAGATGGCGTATTGTTGAGAAACTCTTGGGGAACATTCACACTCAGGGGAGTCAGATGTTGTATACTCTGGCTGATCATGACCTGTGACGGTGTTGCACTTAAAATCAGCACCTTCACTTGACTTGTGTGCAGTTGTCTCTTCAGGCAGCCCTGGGAAATTTCTAATGCACCCTATTCTCTTTTTGCAGCTCCATGTAACCATCAGCAAAACGTCTGTGAAGGTGGTGCTGGATTGCAATGTGGCTGGGGAGAAATTCATTCAAGCAGCAGGAAACATCACCATCGATGGAATGGAAATCCTTGGAAGGATGGTTCGATCCAGAGGTAGACAAGACAGCTCTGCTCCGGTTAGTATGAATACTTGTTTGGATCAAAGTAAAAAGGAATACTGACTACAGAGCGTATTCACAAATGTAGGTGTAGGTTTGCTTTCAAAGAAACTTATAGGAAGGTTGTCAAGGCAGCAAATGATAGGAGGACTTGGAAAATTAAAGCGCAGACAGTTGCAAAAGTTATTTTGCAATCTGTTTCAAGTTACCAGACATGACCAGTCCAGTGTGTGTGTGTCTGTGTGTGTGTTTGTGTGTCTGTGTGTGTAATTATGGCCTGTTAAGTGGCAACCATAAATATTCACAACCATTTCATTAAGTCACTCAGTAGGAGTTCATTTTATTTATTGCTAGTGGAAATGCACAAAGGGCTTTATATATTCTGTGTTAGCTGTGCTCTACCCAGCACAGCTAACACAGAATTAAGCAGCACAGGCACTCAGGGAAAAAAAAAACACGGTCCATATTGGTATTTGGTCCATACTGTATTAACATGATATCATTGCTGCATCTCTTGTTCCACAATATCCCGAAAGTGCTCTGTTGGATTGAGCTCTGGCGACTGTGGAGGCCATTTAAGCGCAGCGAACTCACCGTTGTGTTCTAGAAACCAATTTCAGATGATTTGAGCCCATCTGGCACCAACAGCCATGCCTCATTCAAAGTCACTTAAATTGCCTTTCTTCAACATTCATTTGCTCGATTTGGACTTCAGCAGCTCATCTTTTTCACGTCTACATGCCTAAATGCGTGGGTCGCTGCCTTGTGAGTGGCTGATTAGACATTTGTATTGGTGAGAAGTTGAACGTGTGTACCCAATAATTTGTCAGTGAGCTCAGATTTCTATAAAAATGGGTCAAACCCCCAAACTGTTCACAGCAAGTTCATATCTTTTGGTCTCAACATTAGTTCCAGCTTTACTGTCAGAATAGGCTCTTAAAATCCAAGACTCCCTGCGGTGCTGCAATAGAAGGACTATAATTACTAGGATAAAGCAGTTCCACATGGGCAGCAGGGCAGCACATCACTCTTTAGGAATTAAAAACATCTGAGCCAAAATTTCCATTTACTATCATACATTTTCGCAATAAAATAAATAAATTGAACTACGTATGGTGTTATTTGTCATCTCGTAAATATTGTGTATATAAGACTGTTGGGGATCTTTTAACTTTAACTTAATTTAGATGAAATTGGGATGCCTCGATTAAATTTGCTTAATTGATTTTTAACTAAAGACTGACCCTATTATGGTACTGAAAACAAACGCTCAGCAAATCCCATCAATATAAATGACATAGTAAAGCCAATGATTATGAGATTATAGTGTAGAGAAAAAAAGTTTTCTACTACATATAATATGAATTTGGTTTTCTGGAAATCTACTTCACTTTAATTTAGTTTAAAACGGGGTCTCCCAAAGTTTAGGTGCTGTCTGTGATTGTGTATGCATCACATGTGAAACAATCTCATCGAAGGTTGAGTCACTGGGAATGTCGGCACTGCTCTTCTAATAAAATAAGCAGTGTACGGGAGAAAGGGCCCGTCTGAAGTTTTTTGATGCTGAAATGCAGAAATAAATCAGACGTAAGCCCACAACATAATTTATAGCCAGGCCAAGACTAGCGGAGCATTCAGAACATCCAATTTGTTCATTAAAGCAATCAGCCAGACTTCATGTATCTGTCTTCCAGCACATTTCAGCCCATTATTAAAACTCCTAAGCAGCCAGGCTGTCTCCTTGTTTCTTATCAACACAGAAACACAGCATTACCAAATAATCCTGGTTAATGTTCCATTTCTAATGCAACTTTTATTTTAATTCATTATTTTAATTAATTAATGTATATTGCAATGTCAGTATTAATGGAATGGCTTACACGTGTCTTCATATGCACTATATGTGTGCATGTGCTTACAGTTCCAGCTCCAGATGTTTGATATTATCTGCAGTACCTCCTGGGCCAGCAGAGACAAGTGTTGTGAACTGCCAGCATTGGTAAGTAAGACATCTCCCTCTACTTAAACCTTATTCTTAGAATATTAAAACTCCATATAATTGAGGTTGCAATCAAACTGACTGATGATGAAGGCAGGAATTAAAAGCCAAAATGCTTATTTAATTAGTTCAGTAATGAGACTGATTGTGTATGTCACAAAAAGTGTGCGTCTGCCTTTATGGGAGCACCGATCAATTAACACCCCAGGCATAGCTGCAGAGCAAACACTAAGATACGTATTAATTGCACACCTGTACAATAGAGTTCGAAATGCAATATCTCCATGCACTAACTAATTTCTTTGCGGCTGGGGCATTATTACTGCATCACTGTGTTTTAAAAGGCACCGCAGTTACTCTCAGTTTATTGTACGGAAACTCATGGCCTCTGAATAATTAAATTAATTCAAGGTGATGAGTTATATCGACTTATTTTGAGTGTGTTGTTTTTAAAGTAAGTACTGTACTATGTAATGTGCAAAATGTGTGCCAGCAGCACAAATAGGCCAGACAGTACAGGCACAGGAATGTACTAGTGACTTTAATGTGCCAGTGTAAGTGGGCTCCTCTTAATTTTGATTTAAAGATTATTTAAATCGAAATGTATAAGTAAATTATATGAACAGTGGGTGTGGGGCAACAATGTTGTCATTTTCTGTTACATTTATATGCACAACAGCAAAAACACTTGCTTTAGTTAACACTTAAGGGGAGGCAGTGGCGCTGTAGGTTGGTGCTTGCCTTGCAAACAGAGGGTTACTGGTTCGAGTCCCCATCTGAGCGCATGCAGTCCTTGTGTCCCTGGGCAAGACACTTAACCCCACGTTGCCTAGTGTGAATGTGGTTGTGTGACTGGTGACGGTGGTGGTCAGAGGCGCAAACTGGCAGCCACACCTCTGTCAGATTGCTGTGGCTACATTAGTAGCTTACCACCACCAAGTATGAGTGAGGTGTGAATGAATAGTGCATGAAATTGTAAAGCGTCTTTGGGTGTCTAGAAAAGCACTATATAAGACTAATGCATTATTATTATTATTAAACAACAGCTTATTGCAACAGCAGTCTCAGTCATGGTAGCCTGCTGCTAAATAATCCTTCAGCACAAAATAACTGAAATAAAAATGACGACACTACTAAAGTCATGATTTTGTACTTTGCATTTGCCAGTTCCGTACATTTTAAGTTAAATGCACTAAGTAAGGACGTTGCACTAAATGAGGACATTGTGCATTGTTCGCATATTTACAAAATGCACTAATAATAAACATAACAGATTTTGCACCATTGAAACTGAAGACATTAATTTATTGCAAAATTTGTTGGCCAATGATGAGATGCTTTACAAGTATTATCTTTTTTATTTTCAAAGTCAAAGCCAGTTTATGTGCGTTTTTAGTGCAGCTCATGCCTGACCTGAATATTGACGAAAAGAACTGCACACTCATTCTGTGCATGTCTATTTTCAGAGAGTTGAAGAGCAGTGCCCTCCCATGCCCCATGCCTGTACCTGCTCTCAGGACAGTAAAGGACCACCAGGACCCTCTGGACCACCTGTAAGCAGAAATTTATTAGCATTTATTCTTTAATGTAGTTACACAGTCATATGGGGTCTTTTATGAACAATCTCTCTGATGTAGAAACCCTTTGAATGTTTCCTTTCCTCTGTGCTTTTTACTCTCCTCTGTGGCCTTAGAAACTGTTCTTCATACCTCGGTCTTCTTATTAATTTCCCTCTTCCTTTAGATGAATTATTTATTCACTTTATCTAGTCTCTCAAGACTCATCAACTAGCGGTTTCCACAGAAAAGTGTTTGGATGGTCAATAGTGGACGCTTCCCATGATGTCAAAGTCAAGCTAACATTTTGAAAGTTAAATTTGAACATAATTCAACTGAATTGATTTCAGTTCAGATTTGTGTTTTTTTCCAAAGCCGGTCTTAAAATCTGCCTTATTTTATTGTCCATTTTACTCTGTGTAGGACTAAAATTTAAGACATTAAATTACAGTCTGAAATTTATGAGGAAAGTCTCATAATCTTATGTAGAATCGTACTTCTTTTGCAACCAAAGGAGTCGCCCCCTACTGCCCATTACAAGGAATAAAGTTTTAAGTTGCTGGCTTCACAGTGCAGAAGCCTGGCCTGTCTTTTTTTATATACAGTCTATGACAAAATCACAACAACCACAGCAAAAAATATCTATATGTGTAATATATAACTGTGTAATTAAGCTCGTTAAGATAGACGTAAACAAGAGTAAAAGGACATGATGTTTTGTGACATGCACACAGTAAGGAGTCTTTTCTTCTTCTTCTCATCAATTAACGCCTGAACACACTTTTTCAGATCTTAGTGGCACTTTCACTGGGGTGGCTGAAAGTTAGAAAGAGTTAGGGTGTACATGCTGAGCTGCTGTATTTCTCT
The DNA here is from genome assembly GCA_015052665.1 of Apistogramma diplotaenia. Classification (NCBI taxonomy): domain Eukaryota; kingdom Metazoa; phylum Chordata; class Actinopteri; order Cichliformes; family Cichlidae; genus Apistogramma; species Apistogramma diplotaenia. Next base: position 23,286 of record VOQJ01044130.1, read on the forward strand.
CACGCAGTCGCAGGTTGAACCAGAAGAAGAGAAGCAATGAGAGCGACTAAATGAGCTCATTTGCAGCCTGAGACTTTTTGTCTAAATTCGTCTTTTTCTCTCTTCACCACTTTCATTTGCGCTATCGCTTCTCAAGTTCTCTCTCTTTGTCTTTGTCGGCACCTTTGGGTACTGGGGGGAGGAGCGGGGGAGTAGAGCCACACTGGTATAGTTTGAGAAAGTAATTATTGGGCGATTCCATTTATCACAGCCAAGCACAATTCTCCCTATTTCTTTTTTCCTTGTCCGACGAGCCAGATCTACTTTCTCATCGGTAGGGTTATAACCACAGGTCACAGCCCTCCCCTTCTGGATTTGTTAAGGCTCCATTTCTATTGCAGATAGAAACATAGAGGCAAGCTCTATGTTGTATTAAATATTCACATTTTATGGGGAAACTACCTAAGAAGTGAAATTTCTCATACAATATTTAGGTCTACATATTGTTTTCTGTGTTTCTTTCATGTTTTCTATACACAGCCTCTGCTGCCTTCTCTGTTTTTCTGTTTTCCCAAAAACCAAAGATCAATGTAGCATCGAAAATACCTTAGCTTCTAGCTTTTCATTGTTTTTCTCTTTCCTTTTCTCTGCTTTATTTATTCTACCTCCTCCTCCTGCCCGGGGCTCTTTCTCTCGCTTTATTATCGTTTTATGCCTCTCTGTGCTGTTTCTGTCGCTCTGTCTGTCGGTTACTCTCGCCCACATTGAATGGGCTTCTTAAATCACTTTTTAACTGCAGACTATGGGAATAGATGAATGGTTTAATGGCAGGATCATAGCTATTTTTGTGCTAAAACTTACGCTGTAGTCAGTGGGATTTTGAGGAGGGATGAAAAATCGGTACCACTCCCCTTGTTAAAAACTATATAATGGTTGATGCACGTACATATTACATCCTGCGTTGGATGAGCTCACTTCAGGCAGGAAAAGTCACAACAGACTGTGAAAATGGAGATTTACTGTTTTGTTGTTGTTCTGCCTTGAGTGTGAATAAAGCTGCATTAGGTAGATACCTGATACAGTATCCCACATTGGGTAACATCAATGTGACCGTGTCCTATTCAGAAATTCCTTCGCAAATACTGACGTAGTTGCTGCAGGACAGCAATTTAACTGCAGAATGACGTTAGGTGCTCAGCAACCTTGAATTTACATGGGAATATAATCAGAATACCTTGTGGGCAAGGAAACAAGTTGCATGGCGTTGCAGACTGACCCAGATTAGTTGCAAAATGCTGGCAATCTGTCAGTTTTTTGCAAACCTTTGCCAATGTGTCTCAGAGAGACTGTAATCAGTTCAAGGCAGGCTGCAGTTGTTTAGCAATGGGTTGCCTCTCGCCAAGCAACCCATACAGTTGCCTTTTGATTGAAAATGGTCACCCAGTGGTTCAGGGTGTTGCACACTAGTGCAGTTTACTGCGTAATTCCAATAATTACTTTGTCAGAATAACGTCATAAAAAGACAACAAAGAGGCAAATGAGAAAGAGTTATTAAACCTCATTAAGTAACTGTAATAGCTGGCATCTGTATTTGTCATCAAAACAGTTCTTTCTTAAAGACCAGTTGTTAGAAAGTTTTTGCAGTAAATGAAACATTCACTTTTTGTCTCTTGTATTTCTCCAGCATGCAAACTATGGAAGTAATCACTCACAACAACGCTGAGGCGTTCTTCCCAAGAGTTATTTTTATGTTTGCATTCACTGCCAGATGTATGTCTTTTCCTGCCTCGCACAGCAGCAGACCCCTTCACTTTTCAGCGTTTCAAATACTATTGATTGCCTCAGCTGAACTGCAATCTGTGCTGTCTGATTTGGCACAGACTCAACTCACCGCCGAACATCAGTCAACAATCAATCTAAAAATGAGGAAAACAAGACATGCTCAACCTGCCATGTCTGCTTGTTTAAACTGAATAGTGCCCATGCTGTTTGAGATCCACGCATTGTTTAAAAAATGTAAATTTTCCTGCGGCATAAAATTGCTAAGTCGAACAATAATTGCTGTGTTTTTTCACCGCGTTCATTAAAGTCCCATGGAAAAATCCAAGTATAATTGCATGTGCTGCTGCTGTTGGAAGCTCATTTCAGTTTCTCTGCAGGTCTTTCCATGCCTCCATCAAGGGCTCTGATTGTTTAGAAGAATCCATTAAAAACAACAGAGATAGATTTTTGAATTGATGAACACGCTCGATCGTTTTAAATAACATGTCTTCCCCTGGTGTTAATTTACAAAGGCACAGTGTGTGTGTGTGTGTGTGTGTGTGTTTTGTGGATAGACTATGTCTTTTAAATGTTGGTACATTTCACCACCTAATCAAAGTATTTCAAAAATATTTCTAAGGGTCGTCAGTCACTGTAATCATTTCTGTCCTATGTGACAAAATGAAGATGCCAATACAAAGCTTCATGTTGACATACTGGCTGCCATCTGTGGGGAGGTTTTTTGTTTTTTTTTTGGTTTCTGGAGATGTGACCTGGCAACAACAGCTTGGCTGTCTAACAGACGATATTCCTCCACATCAAGGACTATTGTGCTGAAGCTACTCAAACACCCTTCTGATCTGGTTAACTTTGGCTCCTGTTACAGTAATTTGTTTTCAGAGAATTTAATTTTAAACTGACTGAAAACCGTAAATTTTGTCCTTTTACTTTTATATCTAACCAATCCAAGATCAGCTCAGTTGGGAGGAATCACTGCAGAAAGCACTATTTCAAAATACATGCAGGTGTTATGCCAGATACACTTGGCAGAATTGCAGCGTAGACTAACAGTGTGAAGCAGTGGCAAGAGCAGAAACTGTTCATTAAAAAATCATGTTGATGCCTAATAATTTTATGTTAGTCAAAACACCACATCTGAAAGAAACAGTGGATCCTACGTATCCCAGGGGACCATCAAAGCAAACTAATAAACTTACTGGTTTTGACTTCTTATTGATAACACATCTGCATGTCTCCTCTCATATTCCTCCCTTTCCTTGTCCCCTTTAACTAAATACTTCAGGAACTACCTAGTTGCCCCCAGGTTCCCGTCGGAGACCTATTTAAGCAAACACAGGAAGAGCATATATCCCAAATGGGCCGATGATTAGCAGATGTGTGTTGTTTGTCCCTGGATAAACCTCGAGGCTTGAGGGGTCAGCCCAAGGTTTATGGCTTCAGATTCTCGCTGTTAGTCACAGATGCAGCGTAATAAAGTCTAGAGCTCACAGGGGCAGTTTACAGCATTACGATCAGCTGGCTTCTGTCCACGAGGCTCATTCATGTGAAAGCCACGTGGCATTCTGCTTTTATATTTTTAAACATAAACTCCAGTTTCTTTGTTTCAGGGAGAGTCTTTATAAACTTGCACTCTTTGAAACGTTGATTTTCTTTTTTTCTGCTGTTACCGTGTGTCTCTGGTGTTTGTTTCAGGGTGGTCCAGGCATACGAGGAGCCAGGGGAGACAGAGGCGAGCCAGGAGTGACGGTTGGTAAAATGCTCTTAATATAAGCTCTGGGACACTTTCACATATTTCACATGGTTGAGGCAGGTAGCATGTTCCACGATGGGGGAGTACAATCGCTGTAAGAGTTTTACCAGCCTAAATTTGGGTGTGTGCTGTGGCAAGAAGCAAGTGGGAAGTATGGGGAGCATAGCTGCCAGCATAAACTTCCATAATTTCCATGATTTTATAGATGACTAAATTGAGCCTTGAGCATTGCTATATATTTCTTGGATGGCACCTAACCCGTTTAACAGAGCCTCATGATTTGACGTGTCACAAATCTGTCGTACTGAACTCTGTGTGAGGGAAATGAAGGTGGGTCAGTTTGCAAATGGCAGTGAGCTTATCTCATTCTGTTTAATAAAATTATTGGGATGCATGCAATATTTGTTTGTTTTCTGATATTCTGCACATGCTGGTCCACATGTTTGAATCCAAGAACAAAGCAACCCTCATCTTCTGTTTAAAGTACGACAATAAAAGAGCCTCAGCAGCTGCCCGCTCCATCCTTCAGGCTGGATGTCACGTACTGTTGGTCTAAAGGAAGCAGAAATTTGCAAGGGCGCCAATCAGGTGTCTAGTTTACCTCCAGTTGCCACCACTGGCATCTTGTTATAATACTCCACAAATTCTGTTTACAGCTCTTAGTGAAGGCCTCAGATCTGCTATAGCTTTGACATGGCAGTCTGTTCCAAACTGTTACAAAGCATCCAGCTGTAGCGGTCCCTACAGATCGTGATACTTGTGGAAATTTCTCAGAGCCAAAACTCAGTTCCCGTGAGTGGAATTTAATCTTAGAAAAACAAGTTCTGAAGCTTTTTCTTCTTTGAAGGAGGCAACATTGGTGTTGCCACTTGTGCTGAAACACACAGGACTGTCATTCAAGAAAACAGGCCTGTATATTGCAACCATATGTCCCTTTTTTTTTTTTTTTTAGTTGGGCGACAGTGAATCGAGGGTGATGTTTGAAGTGGCCCCCCCAGGGTTAAAAATTAAGAACGTTTTGTTTAAAAT
>VOQJ01044131.1:0-19771 GCA_015052665.1 Apistogramma diplotaenia
CCAGTCCTCCCCGCGTTGCTTCCACGCTGCTTCTCGGACGGCATGTGGTTGGATCACGGAACTTCTTTCAAGTGGGAAGCTGCGAGTTATGAGGGACAGCAGAGGGAAAAACCCTGTGATTAAAAAGTTCAGTGTTTAGATCTGCTGGCAGAAACAGCACTGCTGTGGACAAATTCCTCTTCAAACTATGTAGTTCCCCACCCCAGCCCCCACCCCCCCAAAAGGGCTCAGATGTGTTCATTTGAATTAATTTTCTAAACAGGATGTCATTTAACTCACACTGGGAGAACAGACTGTGCCCGTGTGCAGGGAACCTGTAATCTCATTGCCTTTGAAATGGTTGCTTCAAAGTTCAGGACCAAGTCTGCAACCAGTTGCAGTCAGTTGCTGTCTTGGAAGCAACTTTGTTGTGTCAAGATAACTTTGATAACTGGGGACTATTACAAATCTTTCACCATCCACATAAACAGTAATTAATATTAACAATTTAAATGCCAGAACCGCACAGATTTGAGCAGAAATTCAGAAAGTGGTTGCTGCAGGATGGCAGCAACTTTCAGATTAGATTCTCAGCAACCTTGTTTTTATTTAGGAATATAACCAGTTGGCAACCACTTTAAATCTGTTTATAAATTAGACAGCTTTTATTTTACAAACTATTCTGAGATCGTTCTGAGACTGACTGCAGTCGGTCAGAGTCACACCACCTTCACCACCAGGTGAAGTCGAAAAGGAAATGTCAAAAGCTGCAGTTCCTTGAATGGCCTCTTGAGGCTGACTCTTGAAGGGAGTCAATCCCCATTGACTCGCATACCAAAATGAACTTTACTAAAATAAATACATACTTTAAAAAAATAAAATGTTTTCCAGCCTGGTAAAAAATCTGTTTTGTCATTTATAGCTAATCTCTCCCGTCCTGGTAACTAGATGTGGTTTTTTATATGTAACTCACACTTATATAAATCTGTATGTATTGTTAGGGGCATGGGAGCTTTGAGTGACAGGCAGGTGCAAAGTACTCTGCTGTTCTAGGCCTCACCTCCACCTCAATTTGACTCAGACGTGTTTGTGGTGCCAGTGTCGAGTGTTCTTACTGCATTTATCTGACAGGTGAAATGGTTTACTGATTATCTGGGTGAGCAGACCATCCAAGTCTGTCTTGCAGTTTTGGAGAGTGATTTTTTTTTTCCATGTTACTAGCAGTAATTACCACAATGTGTCTGTGTCGCACACAAATGCTGATGTGTGGTTCAAACAGGAGGAGGCAAATACGGCCAACAGAACGTGAGCTTTGCACTGGAACAAGGAGAAACAGGAGAAACAGGAGGGCAGACGGGCCGATACCTGCATAACGCTGATCGGTCACAGGTGAAACCAACGAGGATGTGGCAGGAACCAAAACTATAAATGCTGCAGACAGTTACACACAGTCTATGGCTGCACCTGTCTAACAAAGCTGGACTTTAGCAGCACTCTGTCTTCCTTATATGGTCAGTTGTGGTTCCAAAACCTTAACTTGAGGCTCCAGAATTACAAGAATTTTCTACATTGAACTGTCAATGTAAGTTTGCTCTGTCATACTTTTAGAGTGGCAGAAGCTGGGAATTTCACACCATTTCAGCATTACTTACAGGCATCTATTAGAGCCAGTTATTGCTTACAACACTTGCAACAACTGATCACTTTAAGCAAACTATTACAACTATTTCAGTCATTAAAGGAAAACTTGGCATTCTGCTCACTTTCTAACAAGGTCTTTTCGTGTGTGTATGTTTTTTTTTTAACTCTCTTGAGGCACTCGTCAGGTGCTAAAACTGATCCATCGTGTGTGTGTGTGTGTGTGTGTGTGTGTGTGTGTGTGTGTGTGTGTGTGTGTGTGTGTGTGTGTGTGTGTGTGTGTGTGTGTGTGTGTGTGTGCGTGTGTGTGTGTGTGTGTTTGCACTTTAAATTGTTAATTGATTGAGCCACTCTGCAATTTTTCACCTGGACCCGTGCAGGGTCCCTGGCTGAGAATGACTAGTGTGTTAGCATTTACTTTCAGCAGTGCATAGCAGTTTGCTGGCTGCAATCCAGCCTCTGAACTCGAAGGCAGGCCGCAAAGACTCAACTGTGATAGATAGATATATATAACAAATAAATAAATAATTCAGCATGTCTTGTGTAGTGGCAGTGTTTGCACCCCGGGGTGCCTCTGCCATTTCAAACGGCCTCAGAGTCCTTGTCTTAACAGACAAGACCATGCAGATCAATGCTCAGACCTAAAGCCCGAACATGACTGACAGCAGCTACTGTTAGAGATCCACCGTCGTGTCTCAGGGTTGACAACCCACTCTGGGCTGAAGGCATTCATAGGTTTGCTCCAACATGAATAGAAAGGGAAATGGCAACCACCTGAAATGTTGTTCCTTTCTCGGTGATAACCATGTTTCTTTTCCAGTCTGAAGCTTTCGAAGCTTCACGCGTTGAGAACGAGTGGCAGCTGACGCTCTGCGACGGTCTGCGACGGTCTGCACTGTGTTCGAGGCGCCCTGCCGGGTGTGTGTCTTGACCAGTCGTTGTCTTCATGACTGGTTTTAATTTTTATTTTTTGCAAATCTTTTCACTTATTTTTCTCACACTACGCAGATGGATATACATACACAGTATGTGATTCATCTGTGTGTGTGGCAACATATTAAACACCTACACACATAAACATGCATGTGCGCACCCACACACTTTATTTATCAGAACCTTCAGCCGGCTCTATTTATTACCTAAACCCATATTGTCACAGCCACGTTTCAACCTAAATTTCCAACCTTTAAATCCGAAACCTTTCACCCTTTTCTGTGATATTAATGAATTCTGAACAAAATTTATAATTCAGTAGACACGTCCATTACAGTGAGAGCAATCAGTGTACAGCAGAAGACAGAGCAGCGGGTTAGGACTGTTCTGGGAACAGTACATGAGGAGGAAGAAGCTCAATGACAAATCAGCAAGTGAACCTTTGATGGGAATAGGCAGGCACTTTAGCAGAAGGTGCTGGACGCTGAAAGCTTTGTCACCAATTTGAATTTCTAGTGGGGGTCATGTCAGGGTATTTGTTACAGTGGTGCACAGCAGAGTCTTCTTTCAGGCCAAAGATGCTTCCAAAGCTAAAGCTAATATTAGATTTTAGCCGCTCAATTTGAAAAAAAAGTCAAGTGGGGACCTTCCAGAGTCGCAGTATTTCAAATTTAGAGATAATTCTGTGTTTCTGTGGACAGTGTTTTCTTGCTCTGCTGCAGCAAGACTGCAATTTCTAAAGACGCCCACTTGATTTTTACTAACTCAGACTTCTGAATCCTCACGATATCTTTTTCAATTCCACTCAGTCTGAAATTGCTTCGGGGAAGGCCAGTCTCAACAGCCATTTCATTTTATACACAGGCTTATGAATGCTGTTTTAAGACCGACTTAAAATCTTTGAACCCACTTTTTAAGATGAATCTCTCAAGAACTGAACCAAAGCAACTTGCAATAAAAAAAGATGTCAAGTTTCCTTCTGGCTGGGAGTGGATTTCTGCAAGTGAATGAACTCTCACACGGTTGCTGATAAGTGAGGGTGCATGAGATGAAGAATTAGATATTAGCCTGGGTTTTGCCAGACTGTTAATCCAAAGCTGCGGGTATAAATTCTACCCTTAAGTTATGGTCATTAACTTTAAAGCAATGAGACTGTTACTACAGCTGGCCCAAATTATTAGCCTTCTTTATGACAGTCTGTGCTCAACCATATACGGACTGGATAAGGACTTCTGTATCCAGAAAAACCTCAGTAAAGACCATCTGCTGTTCCCCCCGAACCCCCCCTCCACCCCCGCCAAAAGACACCAACTGTGGTTTTGGCATCTCATCCGGAGCCCTCACTGTGTGTGGAGGTTTTCTGGGCATTAAGGAGGAGACCCAGAGCACAATGGAGGGATTATATAGACATCCCATTGGACCAGAGATTGCTGAAGGAACACCAGTAAGAGTTGAAGGATGAGTTGTGGTTGAGGAAATGGGTATCAGGGCTTGTCTGTGTCCCCTGGACCATGTGGTGCAGAAAAAATAAACGTTTTAAAATGAAGTATATTGCTAAATAGGGCTTGAGTTGAAAATGTTTGACACAAAAGTACTATATATTATTTTCACGTTCTGTACTATATAAAAATATTGAAAGTTCACTTTGCATTTACAGTATTTGATTAATTATGTAGTAAAAATGTTACAAAGTCCAAGTAAAATGTAAAATGCATTTTCAGTTTCATCAGCCTATCGTGAATCAAAACTTGTTTGAAAGCACAAAGACACGTTTCTCATAGTGTTTAAAGATGCAAACAGTATCACAGCAACACCAGTTCCTTACTTTGTGTGTTTCTGGCTGTATGGAGCCATAAACTGCATATAAAAGATCACCTAATGTCACAAGTAAGTGTTGGATCTGAGGGAGACTGCATGCTCAGATGGCAATGATGTAACATGATACAAACCTGTTTTATTGTCCTTTTTACTCTAATGGAGACCGTAATTTGTAAAAGGAACATTTCATCCTTGTGCATCACGTAATGCTATTTTGTCAGATGCCTCCTCTTGTCACGATTCAGCAGTGTGGAAGTCAGGAAGTGGACCCCACTCAGCAGACAGCTTTATTGCGGACAGTGCAAAGGTAAACATAAGCAAAAACGTGCGCTGAACTGACTCGGAGGAGAGCACTGCAAAGAAACACACTGCCATATGGGGAGGGCGTGACGAAGAACAGAGGAAGATGAGACACACCAGGGAACACAGCTGAAACTCACTGGGGAAACAAGACTGTGGAACACCAAACACACTGGATAAAGACTACCAAAATAAAACAGGAACTAACATACAATGAGACCCAGACTAAGACAAACAACACAGAGACAAGCTTGAAGGAACAAAATGGGATTACAGATAATAACTGACAAAAGGAAAATACCAACCTAAATAATATAACAAAAAAACAAAACTAAAATTCAAGTGATCCCCCAAAACCAAAAGGAATCCCTAAACCTGCAGAGAAACACAAAGTCCAACAGAGAGATAGTTTCCCCTTTTATAGTCCAACAAAGACCACATTAAAAAGCTGGAGGGGAGGTGGAGACATATCAGGTTTGTCATAGTTCACATCTCATTTGGACCTCTCTGTTTAGCATTTGGTTTCATATTTTTCTATTCTCATCACCCACTCGTATTGGTTAAGACTGCTGCTCAGGACCTACAGTCCTCTAATGTTATAACCGGGCCAAACAGCACCTTGTGCCTATCTGCGGGTTTCCAGTAGTTTTCACAAAAAAATATTATTACACAAACATAGATTTCTATGTCTGAATTATTCACTCAACCAGAGAAGTTTCCCCCTGTTCAGCATTAAAAAGGCAGCAGGTTGACTGTAGACTGTATATAAAAGTTGGATGTGGCCTCTGAAAAATTCCAAAAATATGTCCTTCTAGCGGCCAGCAGGGGGCGAATCCTGAAATTGCAGAGAAGCTATGGGAAAAGCCTTTTCTCTGTGACCTCAGTAACATTTTCCTGGAGAGTTTATGGTCTGAAATCAGCCTGTGCTCATGACCATTGGTTTTCAACAAGCCTTTATTCAGTCCTTGATTCAGTCCTGTCAGTTCTGAGTGACGTGGATTTCATTATCAGGTGGTGAACATGACGGTCGGCGCGAATGTCCTCATGCCTTCCTGCTTTTTATGACCCCACAGATATACAGAATTTACATTACAGTGCACCAAATACAGTGGCAGTGGCAACAGAGTATAATCAACTTGTCCATCTTTTATATACAGTCCATAGCTTCTGCACCAGCATCACTTTTCAGACCAGAAAGCTGCATCTGTCATTTATTTATGTCTCACCTGATCCAGCTGGCAAAATACCAGCGTTGCCAACTCTTACCTCTCAGCCCAACTGTAAAAATGTGAATTTTCCTTCACAGAAGTGTGACAGCACTGAGCCACCATCAGCAGAGACAGAGCTGTCTCTGTCAGCCACATGCAGTCATGAAGTTGTCATTATTGTGAAATGTGAGGGCAGCTCTCTCCTTTAAGGCCTCCACCCACCTCTCACCCCCCAGATACACTCTGCTCATTATTTGGATCATGAGCTGCGGGAGGGTTCAGGCTCTTTAATCAATGAGCGGGATGACACAGGGTATAAGTCACAGTGATCGTCAATAAAGCGCACCACGGCAACCCAAAGATGAAGACATAAAGCCCACGTGGTGAAATGTTCAGAACCTCGCAATAGCCTGAATGTAGATTAAATGTAGGTGGTTGGACATGGTGTGATGTTCAGAGAAAACAGGTGTATGGTCCAACATGATGTGTGTGTGTTCCCCTTCTGTTTCATTTAGTTCTTATACTGCAATTACACGGATGAGACTCACTGCGAGGCTTTTTCCCTCCAGTGCTCTTTCTCTCTCCCTCTCTCAAGCCAAGTCTGTGATTCCATGTATAATTACTTGCATAATTATAGTTCCCTCCATTCCACTGTTTCAGGAGGTCTGTTTCTGTCTCTCTGGTATCGCTCGTCTTTCTTGAACACTCACACATGCTGCAACACACAGACACAACAGTACTTGCACCCTACTGATTCTCCCTCCCTTTCCCTTTGCCTGGTGGTAAGACTTGTCTTGTCACTTTTCTTTGTTTCGCAGTCGCAGGCCTGTTCTAATATTGGAAAGACAGCAGAGCAGATACAGTGTGCATGAAGAAGCTGGCGCTTTACTCCTGAGCTGCCATGCTTCCTCATTAATTATTCATCCAGACATCACAAACTTAAAGAGCCTTAAGGTGTGTCACAGGGAATGAGGGGAAACAAAATGCTCCATAATTTTTTTTGTTTTTTTGTTCTTGCTTACAACTTAAAGGTTTCCGAACTGTGCGAGAGGGGAAGAGTCGTGCGCACATAAACACTGAGCGCGGCATTGTAAAGCAGCACCTTCTAATGTTTTTAAAAGTTTCTTACGGCTGCTGAATGATGCCAGTAGATACAATTAGTTTGATTGCTTAGCAACAGAACATCAGTTTTGAGAGTGGATGAGACTCAGGTGGAGTATTGAGGTTACATGCTGCTTTTTTTTTCTTTTTTCTGAGGAATCTGTTTTTCCCAAAACTTCCATGCAAAGTAGCATGCGGTGTATCTTCAGTGCCGCTTTTATGTGTCAATCAACAGAGTCACACACCACACTGTGTCTCGGGTTAACTGACAATAAGATTATATCAACACCACACACACACACACTCGCAGAGTCATTTACTGCTCGACAGGGTTCAAAATATAAGCTTTGTACCGCACTGCAGGTCTACTGTGCAACCAATCATGGCCTACTTTCAGGTATCTGGAGGATTTCCCTGCTTTTATCCGGCCACGTAGGATGAGTGCCAAGAGTCACAGTTAGACTGGCGCAGTTTGGAAGCCAGTTTCGACGTTTCGATAAGCGGTGCATCAGTAATGTAATAATGCTTAATAACCTGCCACTCACAATTACACTACAGACCCAAACGGTGGTCAGTTGTGTTCTTTGTCACTGTGCTCTTACCCCCTCTGCTGGAGAGACAAGAGACCAGGACCTGATGTAGTCAGTGGTGGGGCAGGTCTCCAGAGAAAAAAGTACCTTCACATCTCCAAGGGAGGGTGATATATTTGCTCTAGTCCACAAATGTCCCACCTCACACTTTTGCTCTCCAACTTGAGCTTCTTCTTCAGGCAGGTGGGGTGGGTGTGTGTGTGTGTGTGTGTGTGTGTGTGTGTGAGTGAGTGAGTGAGGGAGGGCAGGGACACTTGGGACGCTGGTCGGAGTTGTAGCACATCGGCGAGGCTTTAATTTGGTGTGCGAGGCGAGCCGCGGCGGACTCTCCCAGCAGAGATGGTGCTGTGTTTGTTTTGCGGGTGTGTAAATTAGCGGTAATTCGTTTGCTCAGTAATGACGTGGGAGAGCTAATTAGGGCAGTGTTGATGGGTGCATTAATTAGTCTCTAGTGTGCGATGCTAATGAGACACTGATTTGGAGTGTGTATGTTTGTGTTCACATGTGCATGAGTGTAAGCCATGTATCTGTAAAGGCCCACCACTATAGGTCATGCCATGAGGAATGTAGTAAGAGAGCATGTGGGAATGGGTAAATACTGCGAGAGTGTGACTGCAAGTCAACGCTAGTAGTAGTGTGTGTGTGTGTGTGTGTGTGTGTGTGGTGGAGCAGCAGGGCTATATCCGTGTATAAGAACCTCTTTAATCCTGGTTACTCCATGAAGTCGGCTATGCCTGGCTGAATATTGATCCCTCCATTGAACCATTACAGGCCCTGCTCACACACCACAGAGAGGAAACAGGGGCGTACAGCCGGTCAGTCACACTGCAGTGCTTTCAGCGCTGCAGCTGCATCCCAATCATAAATTCATACCAACCTATAAAAACGTCCAGGACACAAAACAGACAACACAGGGAGCCGTAATGGATGAAAGGCTGTTTTATAAGTGTGTTCAGTGACAGGTCCACTTCACAGATAAGAAGGATCCATCTGTGTGTGTGGTCACAGCAGGGCAGCGCTACTACACTACACTGTGGGCTCTCTCAGTCAGGGAGTGACAAGGTGGCAGCTTGCTGAAAGAATTTATGGCATATTACTGATATGGCATTCATCATAGCAGCACTGAAAGGCAAGCATATGCGGTTGAGGTGGAGGGAGTGGGGTACAGAGTGGCTTTAGAGCCTCACCAGTGATCTATTTTAATCATATTTATTCATGACTATCCCGTTATACATAATCCATTACTATTCCTGTTCAACTGTATCCTCTGCTGTTTTGCGGTGCTGCTCATTTTTTCGCCTCCTCCCCTTTCTCTTGTAAAACTGTGGAGAAAGAAAAAAAAAGACATTTAAATGAGCACGAGGGGCCAGCAGATCATCCTGTTTAAAGTCATCTGTGGCTCTGAAACTTGAAAACTCTGAAAAATACAGTGAGATGATTTATATTTAGCTCAGAAAAAAAATTGAGTTGAAGTTTTGCAACAACAGCTGAGGCGAAGGGGTTGAGGGGATGGAGATTTGTCACGGTGAGCTTTATTGAAGCCTGTCAGCCCTGACTGCAGGTCGCGCTCCAGCTTTGAAACTACGCTGTTGTGGGAAGTGACGTTTGCACGACTAACCTCGAACCTCCAGAGTGCACTCCACCTCGTCTTCCCCGTGATCATTGATGGCTCTGCAGGAGTATCTGCCCCCATCAAACAAGCTTGGCTTGCGGATATTCAGAGTCAACACTCCCTGGTTGTTCTGCATCAGGAACTTGGGGTCTTCACCGAGGATCATTCTGTTCTTCATCCAAATGATCTTTGGCTGAGGAACGGTGTGTTGGAGAAGCAAGCAAAATTGGTGGGATGCAGGAAAGGAGAGGAGAAGAGGAGGGGGGGGGGTATAAGCACAGCAAGAGATGTTGGGAGGGTAGGAGAGAGCAGAGGGAGGAGGGAAGAGGAGGTGAAATTAGGTCAACATTTCGGCTTGACAAATCTTTGCCGATTTTGTGGGATATAAAAAAATTGTGTGCGCTCAAAGATCTATCTGCTCCACCTCTTGTTCTAGCTTCCTACATAAAAATACATTCCTGCTGCAAAGGCATCAAAATCCTCTCTGACTGTTCACACACTCACTGCTTGACACTCCAAACCCGTACGCTCGCTTGAAAAGGATACACAAAGCAGGAAATCTATGGCAAACCCTTGCAGTGCAGCTATAAGGGGCCAATCTAGGCAAAGTGCATGCAGGATGGTGCGGTAGCGTACCTTTAGTGCATTAGTGCTTAAGTGACAGAACCTTATTGTTTTTTGTTTTAACACAAACAGAGTTATTTCGCATGTATTTTACTCTTCATGCATAATCTATTAAGCACACTTCTCTATATTTTATCTACCGTATTTTCTGGGCTATAAGACACACTTTTTTTCATAGATTGTTGGAGGGTGTGACTAATACTCCGGAGCGACTTATAATTGAAATTATTAACACTATGTTAAGAGTCATTACTTTATTTTGATGGCGCGCTTACTCATTTGTTACGGTAGCTGGAGAATTCTGGTCGTCACTGCGGTACGTCAAACTGTGACATCATTACGGTCTTGTGACTGTGTCATCTTCGCCCGCGAAGTTTGTACGGGGAGATGAGCTTTATGAAGCCGTTATGTTCAATAAATATGCCTGAAGGCTAAAGAGAAGGCTGCGTTTTTTTCTTAATTATTATGCTTTTTTTGGCTGCTGCGACCAATCCTCCGGAGCGACGTATAGTCCGAAAATATGGTATTTTGTTTTACAGATGTTTGCATCTGTGATCTGCACACAAATTAGCATCAAAATGCACAAATTGATTGATAAATACAACAGGATATAAAAACCAGTCCAAATACCTTTGTTTATAGACCAATTTTAGACCAAATTTATTAAAACAAAATTTTTTTTTTCCTTTTTTGATAATCTTGAAAATGCAAAAAGGTAAATAATTAGGAGTGGAAACACAAGTACCTTTGGTTATACATTACCTCTAACCAAATGTCTAAAAACTTTAAGAAAAGCATCACTGATGCACATCATTATATAGTAAAGTTGTGGATACCTTAGGATTGCCACGGACAGCACAGCTGATGGCGGCGCTGTATCCTGCAATGACACTTCTGTCCATCAGGGGAGCTGTAAATTTAGGGCAGCTGTTCATTTCCTTCTCTTTGTAGGGTGCAGGGTTGTACAATAAACCTGGACAAGGAGTGAAGTCTTTGAGAACACACAGTTGTGTAATAATATTCACCACATAACTCCTCTCCAGTACACTACGCTTTATTGGCCTAATTTTCAGCTTCGTGGCATTCGTGGTAGTAAAGGTGAAGCACAGTGGTGGAGGCAAAGGTTATTTATGCTTTCCAAATGAATAAGAAAAATGCACAGTAACGTTTTGGGCCAAACTGGTTTGTTTAATCTTTTTCCAGATTAACTTTAACCTTTTTGGATTTCGTGGGTGTGCAGACATTCTTCCCTTTTTTTCTATTTATGTTTTCCATACAATTAATCACCTCTAACTGCAGTGCAATATGCTTTGCAAGCTGATATTAAGACAGAACAGATGTAATAAAAGCAGAGGTGGGAAATTACAAATACTTCATACTGTCCTTAAATAGAATTTTCAGGTATCTGTACTTCACTTGGGTATTTATTTTACTTCTACCCCTACATTTTCCACAAATATCTGTACTTTCTACTCCTTACATTTTCAAGAAGTGACCATCTTTTATATACAGTCTGTAGGATTGACTCCAAAACCTACAGCTAGAGGTAACAAATAAATAAAAATAATCCTGGATTAAAATTAAAACAAAACAATAAAACAAAACAAAAAATCAAGCTTTATAACATACATACAATGAGGGAGGGCAATAAAAATAAAGTATATCCATAAAGAAATCAAAGGCCATGCTGGAGAAGTAAGTTTGAAGTTAAGGATTAAAGATTTCCGCACTTCCAGCTGCTCTCATCCTCTGGCAGGCTGGTGCTTAAAAACTAAAAGCTGTCTCCCAAAGGTTTTTGTCCTGTGCTTTCCTACGCGTCCCTGCTCTTGCTGTGATGAATGTGAGACTGAAGCGATACAGAATTTGCTTCCTTGTATCAATAATGAATATTCAACATTTTTACCCATTTTTATTTTTTGATGCGTTAAGAGAAAATCTAAATAATTCTTGGAATTTTCTAAAGAATATGATGAAAGGACAGATGAAGGCCGTGTAGCTGAAAGAGCTTACAGAGTGAAGTGGATAAAAGATGCCTTCATTTTTGGTGGGGCTGAACTCGCTTTAAAACACACCAAACTACGCTGCAAAAGTCAAGTCTGTTGAGGGAATGTGAAAAACAGACTGGAGTGTATCATTAATAGCTTTCAGTAGTCCCTGTGCACTATAACAACATCTTATTACACAAGTAAATATTTGCATTGGCCTCTGAATGATCGAGACAGGAAAGTGAATTTTGTTTTATCTTGAGGTCAGGTGGGCACCGTGATCAGATTTTATAGGCCAGCCTGCTGCTTGGAACACAAAAGCGATCAGCTGATGTGCTGCCAAGTCTTCTGGTAGAGCAAGCAAACGCAACAATACAAAACCAGTAGCAGCATTTGGCTGGTGGCAGGTGTTAATTTCCCAGCCTGGTTGCTTTCATAATCTGCGGCCAATATTAAACGGTATTTAACACTCTGTCAAAGAATATTTCTGTTAAGCTTAATCAGTGTGAATTCATTTGGCTTTAAACCGTGTTCAAGCAATTAATCACAACCAATAATTAATTATAGGTAGTTCTAATGTGGTTAGACAGTGGAAATAATATTGGGCTGTATTTTATTTCGTTTAGCTTATGCTCCGCTTTTCACTACTGTAGCCTTTACAAACCACAATGCTCACTTTATCTTTCAATTGGATACAATGTGGTCTACCGCTCAGCATGCGTTAGATGCTGCTCAGCATCAAAAGCAATACTATCATGTTACAGAGTGCAGAGCTCTGCAGGGATTTCATTACCTGTTTTGGTAATGACAGCGGTGTTCTTGCTGATGCCGGGCTCATCGCTGAGGCCACAGATGTTTTCGCTGAACACTCGAAAGGAGTACTCGTTCCCCATGACCAGGTCAGACACAGTGCAGCTGGGCCTGCGGTTGTGCTCGTAGACCGTGAACCACTCCTGATGTGTGAGAGAGAAGGAGAAGTTCAAAGAGGCTTTCGGCTGAGGTGGAGCTCTCTAAGCTGAGGAATCTCCAATCCCCAGCATCCGTGTTCTCCTAGTCCAACCTTCCTGCCAATTCATTCAACATAATGACCGGGGTAGTACAGCAAGGCTTTGCGGCTATGAGACAAATCTTCAAGCAGACTTGGCTAGAAGCATGTCTGCAAAGATAAAAAAAATGAAATAAAAATAAAATAGCGGCAATAGATCAGTCGTTTATTTACCATGAGTAAAAGTCGATCTTCTCTGCTCCAAAAGAAACATTTATGCAAGTCATGAAACATAAAAATGAGTCAGTGCTTCACCCAGATCTGTGTGACAAATGCCGAGCTGCCGCAATCATTCAGGGCTGGTTGATGAGACAATTTTATTGCATACTACCGACAATCAGAAGCAATGAGGTACAAATACACCATCTCTGATATTCTGCGAGATTCAGTGTAACTCTTCATTTCATCTTTTTCTTTTTTTCTTTTATTCAAAGAGGGAAAAAACAGACAAAACCTAGATCGCCTTTTTAGCTGACATTACAAACATGTTGGCGTGCAGCCTGTGCACTCGTTCATCACAATGAGCTCATTCATTTGGCACACTCTTCTTTATAGCATTGCTTTGGTTCATTGAGGTTTGTGGGCAATCATTTATATGCGGCTCTCTGAAGGTCCTGCAGTCTTGAGGTCTGGTCTTTGGCCTATTGCACCTTTTTCTTCTTCAGCCATTCTGTTATGGACTTGCTGCTGTGTTTGCATCTTTGTCCTGTTGGAAGACCCAATTTGGACCGAGTTTTAGCTGTTGGACGGATATTTGCATCTGACTCTAAAATACTTTGTTAAGCAGAAGAGTTGATGGGCAGTGACTGCGCGGTGCCCAGGTCCCGTGGCTGCAGAACGAGCTCTGACAGCTGCTTTGAGGTGTTTGTACTCATATGCTGTGTTTGGTTTTTGCCAAACATTCTGCATCACGGGGCATCTTGGTCCAGCAGCTGCACTGCGGTCTCATCTGTCCAAAAGGACATTGTTCCAGAACAACGTTCCAAACACAGCATATCGTTCAGCATTTTCGAATGGAACTGTCATTGCCTTTAATGTTCAGCATGCTAACTGAGGCCTGTGGAGGTTTTTTTTTTACAGTTTCTCTGAGCATTAATCTGATTTTGGGGTAGATTTTCTGGGAATCTGGGGATGCAGAGTGTGGTAAGATTGGCCTGTTGTGAATAATCTTTCTCGCTGTTTGAAAATTGCCTTATTGCCTTCTCAAACTGACGTGCATCAACAGCTGCTTCTTTAAGATCACTGCTGATGTCTTTGCTCCTTGGCAAAATATTAAGCAATCACCTGAATACTCCAGACCAGCACACTGCTTCTGCATTTTAGCTTAGTTTTAAATAAATAATGGCATAGAGTAATATGTCATGTGTTATAGAAGGATGCATTTTCCTCATTTTAAGACCTTCTAAGAGCCACATTATTTTTATAACGTCCTGATATTTAAAACCTGAGTATTGACAGATGTTGTGCTTTTGTTTAACTGTAGTACCTTACTGTATTGTAAAATGGGTTTAAAGAGATTAAGTGCTTAAATGACTTTTGTGAAAATGTTTTAGATGAACTGTAGGCTGGAGAGCAACAACAATGAGCTGAAAACACCATGAACTGCTGCAGAGCAGAGCGAAACTGCTGAACAAGGCGATAATTTGTTGCTTTTTTTTTTCCTTGACATGAAACTCAATCAGATTGACAAAGCAGTTGAAACGTGATCTAAAATTAGCAGCAGCTCTAGAAGTGATCCAGAGGTGCACACAGAGGTGACACTGGAGGGGAGTTAGGCC
Source organism: Apistogramma diplotaenia (assembly GCA_015052665.1). Lineage (NCBI taxonomy): Eukaryota > Metazoa > Chordata > Actinopteri > Cichliformes > Cichlidae > Apistogramma > Apistogramma diplotaenia. The sequence continues at coordinate 14,612 of VOQJ01044131.1, forward strand.
AAATTTAAATGAAATAAAATGTTAATTATATAGCACCAATTTGCAACAACAGTCACCTCACAGTAAGGTAAAGAAAGAAGGGGTGAGGACAGCTCCCCATTAGGCACGAACTGATTTTCTAAGTTCAGTCCACCCAGCACCATCAGAGCCCATCTGATCCTCCATATTTAACAAGAGTCCTGCTGCTGATTGTGTGATCCCACTGATCTTCATCGAGTCTGTCTAGAAGTTTAACATTTAGCGATCCACAATATAAAGAAAATATCAGGAAAAAACAATTAAATATAATCGCAGTGGATTATAAACGAGGCAGAAAAAGGATTTGAATCCACTTCTACTTGGATTCATAACAGACACTGTTGCTCCAGAGATGCATGCCTCCAGCATTGGGACTTGCGAATTATCCTGCCTGACAAAGCCTCTCAGAAGCACCTGTACATTCCTTCATGCATACCTTAGTCTTCATGTCAGCCTTCTGAATGGTGTAGCCAATAATCTCACAGTTGCCGTCATCTTTAGGCGGCTTCCACTCCAGCGCAGCATTGAAGCCCCAGATATCTGTGACATGCACAGCAATGGGCGGACCGGGGTTTTCTGGCGGGATTGTAAGAAGAGGCAGAATCGAGATACAGGCAGAGGGTTTTGTGTGAAACTATGAACAAGACAGGTTTATTAGACTGCATAGCTCCAGTGCAGTGAAAAGGTGTTCTACACATGCATAGCTGGCAGAGATAACTCTCTTTTGCCTAGATATGAATGCTGGTGAGGCTGAGAGAGGGAGAAAGGTACAAGCAGATATGGAGCAGGGAAGTCCCAGAGACAGAAAGAATCAACACTTGCAGCAGCAGAGATTTGACAGATTAGACAGATTAGAAAGATTGACGGATTAGCAGAGCAAAAAACAAAAGGATCAAGGGATGGCAGTGATAGCTGCATGCGTTACTAGAAAAACTGTTGGCACAGAAATGACTCAGAAGAAGTATGCCTGGATTACAAAGCAGGGAAATGCAGTGTGTTTATCACTGAGAAATACAGTACAACGCAGTAATGCATGTGTCATTAATCTTGCTGTGCACATTCTTCAGTACAGTACAAACTGTGAGCAGCACTTCCGTTTTACCCCCTTCAATCTTTCCTGTACTGTCGCCGGCTAAGAGAGTACAGTGACAGACCAACTGAGGGGGGGATCAAAGCCCCTCATTATTAGCTCAACCTTCTCAGCAGAGGAAGTGACAGATTACCCCTCAAAATCCAAACCTAATCCAAGTCTATACGCAAATAATCTCAGCAGAGCCCCACCAAATAATCCACCCAGAACCCTGACCCGGGGAGACGAGCAGTAAGCTGGGGAATGAGCTGGAGGCCACAGAGGCAGTGCAGGAGGCAGGATTATGAGGGAGAGAGAGGAATGAGCACTTTGATGATTTGCTACTTTGAGTCACAGACCCTTCGGAGTATGAAATAAGGAATTATCATCAAATTTGATGGAAAAAAAAAACCTCTTGACATGTCACAGATTCAAGCTCAAGTCATCACCCCCTTTCAAACAGGTTATTAATCGTGCACCTTGTGAAGAATGAATTATGCACAATGTTCTAATCTTAATGAGAGAACATGCAATGCAAGTTCACATCTCTTTAGATGAAGCTGCTATGGTGAAGGGACTGACCTACAACCTGGATGTGTATGTCAGCGCTGTCTGACGTCTTCTCGATCTGAACAGACATGGTGTACTTTCCAGAGTGGCGTCTCTCTGCAGAGCGAATGAAGATGATGGTGTCCACTTCGCTGTTTCGAATTCCCACCGTGTTGTCCTCCAGGAGAACACCATCTTTGTACCAGGTCACAACAGGACGAGGTTTTCCCTGTAAATAGATTTAAGATTCAAATCAGACAAAACCACTATAATAATAAAAGACTATTATTTCCATCTGCAGCATGACTCAATTGCCACAGAAAATGCATGAAAAACCTGAGGCAGAGAGAACAGCAGTAAGACTCCAGCACAGAACAGAGGAGGCAGCAATGACAGCAAACACGACAGTAGCTGCGGTACAGGTGGGTGGCAAAGCAGCTTGCAGATACACCACATCTCTGCTTCAGCCTGAGACTTAAAAAGTTATGGTTCTCTCCCCAACTCATAATAACTGTCCAAAAACCTGCCGAGTCGGCTGCATCATCAGCTGATGTGGAGCGGCACTGAGATCAGCTGAAGATGCCAGTATTGCATGTGAACCTGATCTGGGGACCTGCCTGACCTAATGCTATGCTCAATTTGTGGATACTGACATAATTTACTTGATTAGTCATTATAATGGTTCACTAGTAAATTGGTCTTATGATGATCAAGAAATGAATCTCAGACAACTTTATTTTTTTTCACTTTTGCACATATTTTGTTTAGCATGTCACTGATAACTTTAACTATGGCCTCATATTACATCAGTGTAAAAACAGCCGCAGGAATGCACTGTGTCCAGCTCTTGGATGAGATGACAGAACAGTCGGTGCTCTTTTCTCCCAAGAGAACATTGTGTAGCCACGTTCTCTGTCTCAGAACAGGCTTTTCATCTGCTTCTTCAAAAGGAAGCAGAGCTGTGGTTCACTTTCTTCTTGTCTATTTTTATTTAAAACAATGACTTCCCCTTTACTGCTTATGGTTAGCTTCTTTTTTACCACTGCCATAACTTGCAAGTTGCTGTCAAAAGCTGTGATGCTCCCTGCGCACTTTGAACCTTTGTTTCCTTGTTACCACATTAGCACATCTGATTTGCATTCCAGGAGAGGAAAGTGCAGTCTGGTAGCAGTAATGGAGCTAAGCAAAGGCTTAATTTTTCTACTATCCACAACATGCAAGAATGGCATTTGGAAGTGTTATAGAGATATGTTAATGCATAAATTAAAACTGGTTATTCGCTGGCGTAATTGTGACATCGCTTGTCTGTTTCGCCTTCAAGCAACCACTCCAGGAGTCGCTTAAATCTTCTGCACTGTAAATGGTTGGTCCTTTATTATCATTATTCTTTATTTCTTTTTTTAGATTATATATATTTTCATATTTATGATTACTGAGCCAGAGCAGAAGTGCAGAGTAAGAATTTCATTGATCAGCGCATGATATAGTCGTCCATCCAGCCCCACCAAATGTATGGATTCTGGATGAAAGAACCAGAGTACCCAGTACTCTGAGTACCCAGTACTCTGAGTACCCAGTACTCGGCTTATAGTAGCAGAGTAGTTATGGCTTTTGGCTGGGCCATTGGTAGACTAGCTAATCGTGTTTTTCTGCTCACATTGTTGTTTCTCATGGTGTTACATTCTCATTCTAGTTTAACATGGAGGAAAAATTGTTAAACTAAAGTTTTTTTTAAATTAATAATTAAAATGAAATGAAAAAGACGGACAAGCTTTCCCCTTCAAAAGAAAAGACACATAACAAAACCCAGAAGTCACTAAACAAACGAGTTAAAAACACAAAATTATCACAAAAAAACCACCCTCTACTTACTCCACTTCAAAATCCAGACTCAATCATTAAATTGTGATTTTACTGAAAAAATAATGTCAGCACAAAACTGTTATTTTGACTACAAATCATCTCATTCAATTTACTTTCACTCCATATTCATCCTGGTTATCTGTCCCTCACCTGCAGTTACTTTGTGTCTTCTCCAAAGAGTAGACACAAAGTAACAAAAGCAAACCTTTTATTTATGTTGATGTTTCTATTATGTTGATTCTATAGAGAAATCTAAAAGGGCAACAGACTGCACACCCAAACACTTCAACAAATCCTTAAACTTCAAGGAAAACAACAAGGGGAGAGAAGGGAAGGTAAAGACAGAAACAAAGACTGAGGAAAAGTGGAAGCAGGAGGGTAACGAGACACAGGTGAACCAAATCTAGACAATGACACAAACATGCTTAGTAACACTAAACGTGAGGCCCAAGAGACAAGTAACTATAACTGAAATAAGGATACACAGAGACCTGAGTGAACTTAACAGATGGGAGAAGACATAGGAGGATGAGACAGAGGAAACACTAAATACAGACTTGAACTAGAACACAAAGAGGCCTAACAACTCTGAAACTAAGCAGAAATTAAAACCTAAATAATAAACAAAACTAAAAACATTAGTAAGAATTGAAAACCTCGAAAAACTGAAGAACCTGGGACCACCCAGGGATCACATCAGCACCCTGCAGTTTGAGAACCACTGTTCTAATTTATTATGTATGGGTCTATTCAGTATATTTGCTAATATTTACTGGCACTGTTTAGGAGGAGGGAGGCTAATAAAACCCAGACTCACCTGGAAGGGGATGACCAAGTTCACCTTCTCGCCCACCTGTGTGATGAATTTGGTTCTGAGACGGCGAGGAAGGCGGATCTTTGGATTTTCTGGTTGGTGGACACACAGAAGCAAAAGTCAACTTTGTGAAAGAGTGGGTGTGTGGGAGTGGGGGAGTATAGATATGTAAAACATGTAGAACTTTTATGTTATGTAAACGCTCTTATGTGTGCTTACAATGTAGATTATTTAGATATGATAATATACAGGACAGTGGAATTACTCTTAGGTGGATGCATGTATCCATGAGGTTTATAGTAAATTTCTAATAGCTAAATATGCACACAGTGGTTCCCATGTTGGGTTTCTGTTAAACTAATGTGGATTAATTAAGTTAATTTCTGACCCACGATCTCTCTGATAGTGACGGCTTGGGAGAGGGTGGCAGGAGGACTGCGGCCGGCAACGTTGACTGCCACCACTCTGAAAAACATCTTCTCCCCCACTGAGAGTCCCTTCACCCTGTAATGGGTATTTTCCACTCGTTCCTCAGTAGCCTGCACCCACTGGTCGCCTATCAGGAAAAGCAGGAACAGTGAAGGAACAGATCAGAAAACCAGGAATGACGTGTAGATTTGAGGTTAATGCTGAGAAATTAATCAGGAATCATGCACGAATAATGCTCAGCAGTAAACAGGACACAAATAACACTGAAGCACATCGGTCCTCACTTGGTAGATATTCAGTCTTGATTCAAGCTTTTTTCTTATACCTGCTTGGGGGGGGGGGGGGCCCAAACTTAGTTTACCCCTAAAACCTGGGGGGGGTTCCTTTAAAAACAGCATGCCTTGAAAAATCTAGGCCA
>VOQJ01044131.1:19791-47232 GCA_015052665.1 Apistogramma diplotaenia
GGGGTTGATTGGTTCTTGTTTAGGCTTTTTTATGATTGCGTGTTGGGGGGGGGGGGGGGTCACAAGCTAGTGTACTCCTACAACCTGGAGGGGGTTGCATTAGAAACAGCATGTCGTGTAAAATCTGTGCCAAATCAAACAAGTGGATCTACTGTGGAAACGCCTTAGAAATAAGGGAGCATCCAAAGGTACCTCTCACTTTGCCCCACACTTTAAATTCTTATCCTTTTGCTCTCGTGTTTTTGGCTTTAAGAAGGCTAAAAAAAAACTTCCATCATACAAACTCTGCCACTCTTCATTACTTAAACTAGAAGAACAACCATCCTTTGCTGCAGTTGTTATACTGAGATAATAACCATTAAGAAGAGCAAATGGTCTCTTATTCATTTGTATGAATGTCTTTTAGGTTGCCAGACTTGTGGATCCTCATTGGCATCACTGACTTCTAACGTGCCTAAATTCAGATACATTTTGTACACTACGAACTCACTTGTGTAGCATGGGAATTTCAGGAGAGTAATGTTGTGTCAAATCGAACAGGGTGAATTTTCCAGCTACAGGAAATGACATTTGTAATGCTTGACAGCGATCATCCCGCTAGCTACTGCAACCTGTCACTCCTCAAACTACACATAATTCATGCATAAACACAAAACAGTGCCACAACAGATGCACTGTGTGCTTTTACCTGCAATGCTGTTAACTAACGAGATAGCACTGATTATGTAACCTGCTTAAAATTGTTTGGTGGTCCCACCAGCGGAACAAATCAGAATCGGGCCGGTGGCGGGGCAATTGACTGGACCCCTTATTTACAACATACACATGCCCACAACAGCAGGGCGTACGAGCTTGGCACCACGGAAAACAACTATGTCATTCTGAAGTCCATCTAGGACGTGAAATATAACACACCAAGAGCACAACAAAAACATTAGGCTACATGGTAACTAATGATAAAACAACACAAATTCAAAGCAGTTCAGCACCACGGATAGTGGTCGGATTATTTTGACATCTACTTTATCTATTTCAAATCAAATCAAATCAAATGGCTCAGCAGCCCACATGTTCACAATCACAGGTACTTTAGGCTTGTTCGCTACTATTTCAAGGGCATATGATGAGCCTTGTGCTCCGCAAACTCATCCACGATGCTCGGTATGTCCATTTTCTTGGCTCTCTCATTCAGGGAGAGAGCCCTAGCCCCGTGTAAAACTTGAATGATGGGTGATGGAAGGTAGGCTATGCTTTTGGACATACACTGTGCTCATGAGAGGGTTCGCCTTTTCCAGTTCTCTTTGGACGTGGTAGAGGCCCGACTACTTGAAATCTTATCCTCTCTCTATGCCCAGGGGCATGCTCTCCTCCCAGCCCCCCCCCCGAAGCCCCACCCTTTCTGCTGTATAACCAAGATGGTGACCACTGAGGGCAGCAAGTGATTCACATGGCTCTTTATGACTTTTATCGGAACGGCATAGAGCACTCATACAGCATGCTTCATATAGTCGTAATTGATAGTGCAAAAGCACTCATGCACTCAGAGTGTGAGTATGGAAGTGTGTGATTTGAGACACTGCGTTCCCCTTGCTAGCTAGCTAAAAAGGGCTGTTCTAGCAACAAAGCAGACTAGTGCTAGAGATGCATTACAGGAACATTAACTCAAAATGTGGGCTCTTCAGAATACAGATTTGCAAAGTGCCAACATTTAACTAATACCATTTGTTACTGCTTACAAACCCAACATGAAGCCTTAGTATAAAGCGATATCCATTTTGCACTTACTTCCTTCTTTGCAGTACTCAATGATGTAGCCATCGATGCCACCTGCGCCGATTTTCTCTGGAGGGCGCCACTTGAGTGCACAGGTAGTGTCTGTCACATCATCCACCGTGAGACGAGTGGGCTCACTGGTGGGGGCTGAGACAGACAAGAGCTAATTAATACGTTAATACCCAGTGTAAATGGGATGGGAAGGTAGGTTAAGCTGCTTCAAAATGAGTATTGTGTGAAAAGCCTCTGTTAATTAACCATTCTGCTAATGACAAATGGCAACGCACCAATGGGCATGAAGGGCTTGGAGCTTGCACTGGGCTGAGAGATGCCAATGCTGTTGACTGAAAATACTCTCATCTCATAAAGTACACCTTCAATCATCTTCTTAGCTTCATACGTGGTGGACTCATAAACATCAAAGTTGAGCTTCGTCCATCTGGACGAGTCAGTCTTCTTCCTCTCCATCAGGTACCCTTGAGGAAGCAGTATCAACATACAGCGAAGTCGTTAAAAAAGGCTCTGTGTTATTTGGGGGAAAAAAACTTTTAAAAAAACATTGGGATGCAATAAATAAAGTGGATTCTAAACTGCTCATTTCTCCTGGGAGGAAGACATCAGATGTGAGCATTAGATGCTTCATGTTTCAGGGGTACCTTTAACGGGAACACCACCGTCAAAGGCAGGAGGGTCCCATGTGATAACGGCGGAGTCTTCGCCAACTGATGTGCACTTGACATTCTCAGGAGGGTTGGGCACATCTGGAGAGGCAGGTTACAGTTGGAAATTGAAAGCACGCAGAGATGAAACAGAGAAAAACGAGAGCAGGCGAGGTTTTGAGAGAGTGCGAGGTTTTTGATGTAGTACAGTATGCAAGAAAACATGCAAATGTAACTTGGAGAGTCAACACCAAATGCATGAAAAGAACTGGCAGAGCCATCATAATTTCTTTAATCACAAATTAAACAAGTAAAAATTTCTGTTACTTCTTCATGGCCATTTCGAGTAACTTTGTAGGATAAATGACATCAGTGACAAGTTATTCTGTGGACGTTCATGAAGCTATTAATCAAATGTTTCTATGTCACTAGATTGATGTCAGAATTTCTTATGTAAGTAATTCCACCCACTGCTGCCTATTCACTGCTTACCCTGAAAATCTCTCTTGGACTAGAAACTAGATAATTATGAAATTATTGTGAAAATTATGGCTTGGTCATTCTCATTCTCAGTGTTATTAATAAGAGACAGATAAACTCCCTACAGTATGTAATTTAATTGAAAACAATGTCTACATTAAATACCATTTTTTTAAACATTAAACTTTATTAAAGACACTGGACCTAAAATTCATATTATATTGTTTTTTTTAAAAGATGGTGTTACCAGTGAAAAGTACGGCTTATGCTGAGTCAGCATTTTCTGCCCGTGACCCAAACTTAAATTCCAATGAACTATTGCCCTCAGACAGACAGAAATGAAAGAATGGGAGCAAGGAAAGAGTAAAGAGAAAAGGCAAAAGTGAGGAAAAGACACTGACCCACAATCTTCACAAAGAGATTAGCCTTGTCCTCGCCAACAGGGTTAGTCACCGTGATGGAGTAGTGGCCTTCGTCCGTTCTCTCCGCCCCCTCTATTACAAAGCTGCTCACGGTCTTCATCGACTCCACGCGGACCCGTCCCTCAGCCTCGGACACCACCTACCACACGGGGCAGGACAGGGTGAGAGAGAACAGAAGAGATTGTTGAGGATGATGATGCCACACGACGACAGCCACCACAAAGACGGGTGAGTCAAACGTCCCACTCTTGTTCATGTTTCATTCTTCTTTTGTGCTGTTTAATGACTAACAGCAAGATACTGTGATTGACGCAGAACATGTAAAGAATCTGACGTGTGTTTGAGTGTGTAAGAGGTGAAGGATGAGAATCGCCTCTTTTCCTTCTCACTTCGTCTCCTTTCATCCAGCACACAGTGGGGGCCGGCTCTCCTGTGACCTGAACGTCGAGGCGAAGTTTGTTTCCGGCCACCACGGTAATGATGTTCTTGCTGCCCGTGATCGCCGTGTCCAGGAATATCTTGGGAGGATCTTTGATTGCGATCAGGAGAAGATGGGAAGAAAGATCATGTAGGTTAGGACAATGAGGCGCTCTTTCCCTGTTTTAGCTTTGAGGTTTGTCAGAGGTGGCACAAAGATTAAATTTGATCATTTTTATGCTGCATATGTTATTTCTGAACTCTGGCATGAAAACTAGAGTGATTTTGAATTTCACATTTGGAGTTGCATCATACTGAAGAGCCTGGGGCCAAACGAGGAGGTTGGGGGCTTTTGTCAACTTGATGACTTTCCACAAAGCTGCTAGCATTTTCAACATTCATGTTGGGCTTTTTTTTTAGCCACTTCAATTCATTATACTTGTTTTAATCTTTTTATAGAAGACTCTTTTGTGCTGCATTTCATGAACAGACCACTCAGTTCAAAGAGTTACTTAACAGCAGCTAAAAAGCAGCTTGTTGCTGATGTCAGGTGATTTAACTTCACACCTTTCTGCAGTGATGTATAAGTGAACTTCAGGATGCATCTGTATACTCCAGGGTGCTGTTGCAGGTGGAACAAAGTGCACTACAGATATACCCTAGCACCAGTCTGGGATGCTGAGTGTGGTTAAAGAAGAAGAGGGTTGAAACATTAAACTCAAAGGCTGTAAAATGTTGCTTTTCAGTCTGTTGTTAAGTTCCTCATTAAAACTAATTAATGCTAAAGCTGTATAAGTGAGTCAAACAGTGCTAGGCTACAAACAAACCCTATCCATATGAACACATGGCAAAACCTTCAGCATTGTTTCATTCATTCATCAGCTGACAACATCAAGAACTCAGCATAAGTGATACAGACTCAGATTTGATGTATGAAAAATCGGATTTGAAGCAAAGCTACTTCTTTCTCTTCTTTTTTGGACTGACTGGCACAACATGCACTCATAAAGATAACTATATGAAGGCTGCAGATACAGTAGCCAATATAATAATTGCCTAGCCTATGTGTTTCACCAAAGACTATAGTAATGTCTGCACTAAAAAAAAATTTAATCCTTGACTTCAATAAATAAGAGTGTTAGACCATCAATTAATAATAACATGTATTTGATTTTCAAAGGCTGCAATAACATTTGACAGGTTCTGTGTTCAGAGGCTCACACAGTGGGAAATTACTTGTTATGCGCTACATTTTCTCAACAGTTGATTAGCTGAGTGAGGTGAGTTGAGTTGCAAGTCACTGAAAGGATGTTGGCACAACACCTTGATGCTGAACCCGATTAAACCTGGTCTATGCATTATTTACACATATTTTAGACCTCTAATGACATCTAATTTTAGACAAATATTCCAACTATGTCAGCACACTCACAGCGCTAACATTCACTGTCATGCAAGACAGATGAAGTATGAATTTTGTTTTATTTTCTAATTTAAAAAAATAAAATAAAAGCCCTTACCTTCTCGTGGAACATATTCAATTTTGATCTCTGTGTGTAGTAAAAAAAAAACAAAAAAGAGGTCAGGCTGATTCTAAATGGCAACTTGTATTTCTAGCAGTTTGTAGTTTGGTTTTTACGTCGCTCTCACCCAGGAAGTTCAGCTTTGCTGAGAGAGAAAGTGCGTAGCCATCAGGGACAAAGGTATAATCCCCAGCATCTGAAGCCTGCACGTCATCGATCGTCAGTTTGTGGATCCTGGGGACATGTTGCCAGATGTTACCAAGGAGACAACACTCGTTATGACCCGCATTTATGCAAAGGACAGTTGCCCTGGCAACATACTTCAAGAGACTATATCACAGAGTGAGAAAGATACTAAATGGCTTTCACCTTGTGTGACCGCTGTCGCCTTGGTATATCTCCTCCCATAGGCCGCTCCGATGGAGGGCTTACTGAGAGAAAACCCAGACCCTTGGGGTGTGTTTGTTGTATGTGTGTGAGAGTGTGCGTATGCGTTTAAAGGTTAGAGCTTTACAGATTGCAGCCTATCCCCCAAAAAATGGGTCAAATAACTAAGAAAGCCCTCTGTTAATAGTTTTCCAAGCCATGTGGCAAACTGCTTATTGTCATATCTATATGATTTTGTGAGTCCATGTGCGTGTGTTTGCTGTTGCCAGAATGTGTGCAGCTGTACACATTTTGATAGGTTGCAGAGCTGGAAACAACCGTTTTTTCATTTAAAAAAAAAAACACATTAACCCACTGGAGTCTGATGTGCAGTAATACCTTCCGATGTGGGAAATTTTGATCCGATCGCTGGTCTCGACTTCGACACCATCCTTGAACCATTTTCCAGTCACCTTTTCATCAGACACTTCGCACTTGAACACAGCTTGCTCAGATGCCTTCACTGTCAGGTCAGCTATGCTCTGCAGAATCTCCAGCTCCTTATCTGTACAGTATCACAGACACAACATAAACCAGTATGAACTGGTTACACGTGGCAGTGTATAGCTATGGTTCACAAATACAATTACAAAGCCCAACATTTAAATCAAAATTTAGAGTAATTCATGGTTTCAGTAAATAGTTAAACATCTTGATAAGTCAACTTCCCCCCCTCCAAAGAAGAACATGAAGTGACTCATGTGTCTGTAGTGTAGCAGGGAGCAAGTGCGGGGATCAAAAAGACTGAAAAGGAAACAAGGAAAATAGGTAGAATGGTTCTACTAAAAGGTAAAAACAAACAGCAAAAAATAACCTAAAGCTAAAACTCATCCATCCATCCATCCATCAAAATATCATCAGTCCATCCATCAACATATCATCAGTCCATCCATCAACTCATCCGTACTTTAGCCATAAAGGCTTTAGCCACTTAGACTGTAGAGCTTTGATTATAATGACCACCTGATTCATACTTACTATGCCTATACTGTGAACTATGTTCTCTATATTCCTATTTTCTTCATCTGAGGGGGAAGGCCAGAGATTTTCTCACACTATAATCAATTTATGGCACTCACTGGACTTCCAGCGTATAAGTGTCTGATATCTGAAGCCTGATATCAAATTTGGAGGTGTAAAACAAAATTAGTATGACGAATAGTGTGATGAACGACTGATACGAGGGATTAATGAAATGAAATTAATGATGACATGAGTAATGACTAATTTGTTGCTTTTCATGCTTGTCAGAATCGAAAACATCAGCATGTGCTGAAGTTTGTCTCTAAGTGAAGAGTCAGACTGGAAATGCATGCTGGTAAACTTTAAACATCAGCTCAGATTTCATAGGCTTTACTATTTATAAAAATTAACAACATTATATAATGCTTAATTTTCAATAGATGGATTATTTTAAATGCATGCTTTTCATGCGTTAGCCTGGATGATAGCTTTTCAAACACTGGTGTACTGGAAGACAAATACCTTCAACCTCCAGTTCTCCCTTTGACTCTCCACCGTTGGTATATACATAGTACGTTCCAATATCCTCTTTAGTAGCTTCGTTTATGATCAAAACATGTCTCTTCCCATCTTTCTTTAACCTGTATTTTGAACCTGCAGTGTCTCGATTCAGCTCCACTCCATCTTTCATCCTGTGAAGAAAACACACAAACACACACACGAGTGATACATCAGAGATACTTTAGCACAGAAAGAGAGAAAAGTGACTAATACTTTGGATGTTGGCGATGTTAAGACCCTTGAGGAATAAAAAGGCTTTGGGACAGTTGGGAAAAAAAATCCACGAGTACATCAGGAAGATGGCCACAACGGATCACATGCTTAGCAGGTACCTCAGGCAGCAGAAACACGAGAAAGATGAGTGGCAAGAACAGGAACCATCATGGAAGGACAGGCCCATGCAATGGTATATACCACTGGCAGATAGAAGAAGTGGCTGATTAAAAAAAATCCTACCAATGGCTGGTCAAATCTGGCTTGAAAGACAGCACAGGGTCACTAATCATGGCAGCACGGGAAAGCTTTGAGCACAAGATTGATAGAGGCTGGAGTCTACCACACCAGGCAAGACCACTGGTGCAGAGATGACATTGAGACAATCCAGCACTTAAGATGCTAGCAGCCACAGTACACATTGAACCCCATAATCAAGTGGCTGCCATAGTATACAGGAACATCTGTGCCAAGTATGACCTGGAAGTCTGGAGGTCAAAATGGGATGCGCCCACAAGGGTGGTTGAGAATGACCGAACTAAAATCATGTGGGACATTCAGATACAGACGGACATAGTAATACTGGACAAGAAGTGGAAGAAAGTCATTGTCATAGATGTGATTGTAATAGATCAGGAAGAAGGAACAGAAGATGTTTGAAAAATACCAATGACTAGGAGGAGGGCTAGAGAAGATGTGGAATGTGAAGGTAACAGTGGTCCCTGTGGTAATCCGAACACTCGGGGGAATGACTCCCAAACTGGGACAGTGACTCCAGCAGAAAGGACATCTGAGATCTCCGTCCAGAAGAATACAGTCCTAGGAGCAGCTAAGATACTACACAGAACCCTCAAGCTCTCAGGCCTGTGGTTGGAGGACCCAAGCTTGAAGGACAAAGGACTCGCAGAGTACAAGTGGATGGATGGATGGATGGATGGATGGATGGATGGATGGATGGATGGATAGCAGCAGTCTAGCTGCAGCATTTTGGATCAGCTGAAGACTTTTCAGGGAACTATTAGGGCAGCCTGATAATAATGAATTACAATAATCCAGCCTAGAAGTAATAAATGCATGAATTAGTTTTTCAGCATCACTCTGATATACATATTTGTTTAATACTGTATGTGCATTGAAGGACATATCCAAGATTCCTTACAGTGTTACTGGAGGTCAAGGTCTGGTTTGGCACAATGTTTCTAAGATTTGTGAGTACAAGAACTTCAGTTTATCTGAATTTCGAAGCAGGAAATTAAAGGTCATCCAAACCCTTATGTCTTTAAGACATTCCAGAAGTTTGACTAAGTGATGTGTGTCATCTGGCTTCATGGATAGATAAAGTTGGGTATCATCTGCATAATAATTACAACTGATGCAGTGCTTTCTAATAATACTGCCTAGGGGAAGCATGTATAATGTAAATAAAATCGCTCCTAGCACAGCACACTGTGGAACTCCATAATTAACCTCAGTGTGTGAAGAAGACTCCCCATTTACATGCACATGAGCACGTCATTTGTTGTTCATCACAGGTTGTATTTACCTGTATTTATGTCCGGATATATAAAACCTTAGAACTGAAGACTGTACTTTGTTTTTACCATAACTGTATTAGTGTATCCTTATCCACAAATCCCATTTACACCGTATCTGGCAGTAGGACAGCTGGCAGTGTCACTTTATGAGGCCTTGAAACTTATTGTCTCATTGGACTGCTTATTCCCTCATACCTAGCCATTATTTATTAGCTGTGTAGCAAAAATGAGAAAGGAATGACTTCAGACTGATGACCTCAGAGTGACCCGACAGGTGTATTAGCTCACCATATGACGTTAGCGCCTTCCTCAGACACTTCCACTTCAAACTCCACCCTCTCACCCACCACAGTATGAACATCATCCAGCAGCTTAGTGATGGTGACCGGAGGTTCTGAAAACAAATAGCTCTGAGTCAAACAACAGATGGGTACTGAGTCATTAAAGAGTTACGCTGTTTTATGTAAATCACTGGAAACTAGACATATAAAAATTCAGCACAGAACACAAATAAGAGTGAAGAGTAAAAGAAGTGTGGCAAATAAACACAGCTAGAAGGAAGCAGGACTTGAGGAAAGTGAGTAATGCTTTTATGCAATAATAACAGCAATAAGAATCTATCACTGAAAAATATATTAATTAATCATAATACTATAGACCTGTACCTGCAGTTCAGGTTTTTTAAGTATTCTTTTCTTCTTTCTGATTGAGTGGTAGATACCCAATCACATGAAACATGTGCAAACCCTCTTTTGAATTTGAATAACAGCATTACACGCTCCTGAAGTCCTTTTCCAAAGCCACCAAACACAGCCGTCTCGTTGAGGTGGAAGGCACCTCAAGTCTCATGAGGTAGTGGGAGTCGCATTGTGTAACCACATGGTGTGATGCTTGATGCTCTGCTAGCCTCAGCTATTTGTCACCGTCGGCATCCAGTCCCCCTCCGGACGTTTCGATTCTCTCCCCCCTCACCTGGTGTGCTCACTACACTCACAGCACCACAGAAACATGTAAAAATCTGACCGCGGGCATCACAAAAGTTTTGTGAAATGAATATGATGGGGGTTTTTTGTGTAACTGTCCACATAAAAAGTGAAGACTGTATTTCCCTCGGGAATACACAGAGACACAGCCAGAAGAGTATGACACTGAAAGAGCCCAGTAGGTTTGTGATAGTATCCTCAAGTCTGGTAAGAGCAATGTGCGATTTGTGCTTTGATATGGAATAACCATAACATGCTTGGAGGCTCACAGAAAGAAAGAAAGTGTCTTCACAATAAATGCAATAGAAACTTAGATGTGCCACAATTGGTTATGATGGACTCATGCATTCAGTGAAGCGAGCTGAAAATGCATCTGAATGAGCTATACATGCTTCAGTTAGGACCGAGCTTCGAGGCCATATTTCATGTTTCTTTTTGTTTGTTATGTAATCTACTTAGTACTTAATAAATAATTACAAGCTTGGTTTCCAACAGGTTTTTTTTCTTAAGCTAAGTGGATATCTGTTCATCTTGGACTCCTTTATATGGTCATTCGATTATTTTGTACTAGGGTATTTGTGTAGGACTCATTTCTGTTTGCAGAAGCCAAGCGAAGGGCAGCCAATCAGAAGAAAGCTGGCTTTTGGGAGGGATTGCTTAAAGAGACAGAAGCTAATGTGGCTCGTTCCAAACAGTGGAACTGTTGACTAACACATTCTTTATACTATAATGCAGAGATGCATCGGCTGATCAGCCAGGCACCAGAATGATTTTCGGAAGATTTCTTTTGCATTCTCAGTCTGGACCTGTGACCAGCTGGTCAGCTTCGCAGATGTCAAATTACAATCAAGTCAGTTTTGTGCATGCTGAGCACGTGCATGCCAGTGCAGGCAAATCAAGGAATTGATTACATTTTTTGGTGGTGATCCAGATTAAGATTTGGATCCAGGATTTTTTCCTGGGAAAGGTATATGCTCTACTGAGTGCTCTTCTAGTTTCATAAAGAGCTCAGAGGAATAAAACATTACACTAAAAGAAAACTACAGAAAAAAATTGCTTTCGGCTGAGTACATCCCAGATAGTTGTTTGCTAGCCTGCTTACAAGAAGCATCTTTACAGTCAGTGTGATACACAGATTTTGACCTGATTTGATGGAGCTGAAAATGCTTCCTGTCTGCGCATACCTTCAGGAGTCATTTTTGATAAAGACAGACATGGAAAAGTTAAATATGTAACCCAAGCTTTTGCTTAAGTACTTTATGTCTTCTTTAAAGTACTGGGTGCCGGTTTAGACTAGCTGTCATGTGGTGAGCCCCCCTCTGCCCTGAGTAGTGTCAGAATGAATCAGTGACAAAAGGTACTGATGTAGGTGTTTACAAACAGGCACATTTTTATATCTATATATGCAGCAACACTCAACAGTGTGCACAGAGACGCACACTGTAGCTGCCTGGGAGCGCTGTCTGTGCTGAAGAACCTGCACATTTTTATAGTCTCTGATAACATGAGAGTAAAGTATGAGATTAATATAGAAGCAGTAGACCCAGTTACATCTATTAAAATGTACACTAAAGTGACATACAGTTATTTGATCACACGGGTCCTGATAATTACATAGGTCAATATAATATAATATAATATTATATAATATAATATAATATAATATAAAAAACAATGTTCCCAAGAAGGGATAGTACGTATAAATCTGTGCTCCAAGAATAGACAGAATACAGAATAGAAATCTTGAATACAGACCTATCATACACCAAATTTGCTCAGCAATTTTAATGTTGCAATCGAAGCGCATTCAAATTGTCGTTCAAAAACACACATATCAGTCAAACTCGGATAAATATGTCAGCACATTAATACAAACAGCATGGTGACAATGATACATGACAATAAACAAAGCATGAAAATTTCACTCGCTACATACCCATTAAAAATGAGTGAGCAGACAACAGAGCGCAGCATGTTACTGTGCAGCATAAAAGTATTGAAATACACAGATGACAAGAAGGGAACAGAGCTGTCAGGCCTCTCAACGCTCAAATGACAGCATTTGCTAAACCAAGCAGAAAAACCGCTCCCTCCTGAAAGGATTTCTCCAAAGACAGTGACTCATATACCTTTGACAAAAACCTCAGTGAAGCACTTCTCCTCCCCAACCACGCACTCATACGCAGCGTCATCCGACAGGTTGCACTTATTGATAGTGAGTGTCCGCTTGTTGCCCACGCTCTCAAACGTATACCTGGACACAGAGGGATGGTGGGGGAAGATTATACGAGCAGGAGAAAGGAGAAAATGAAAAGAGAGACAAAGAAAAGGAGCGAATAATGATTAAGTGTTTTCAGCAAATCCAACTGCAGTCATGCTCACGGGGCCTGAAGACAACAGAGTGACTCAAAGTTACAGACCAAGACAAAGAAGCCACACATTTTGTACAGACGCACAGCTAATATACGCTCCCACACACAAGCATTGAGGTAGATGTAAAGACGTGGTGACAAACATCAGCGAGCTACAGTAATTCCACAGTGTCATCACACGTAATGATGAGGCAGTGATGAGAAAGATTCCCATGGTTACAAGCTGCAAGCATTCGCATCGTCAGACCACTCAAGGTCCATTAACAGTAGGTGTAATTTGAATAGCTATCGCAGGGCTAACAGTTACCTAACACAGTGGTCAGGATTAATGTGCAATAAACTGTGATTTCATTTTTGTAAACTTGTCATGGTGCCTGGATTTACTGTTTACTCTTTTGCATTCTTGTCTTCATGTGAGTCTCAGTTCTGTTATCACTGGATCTTTAGTGTTATCTCCTGATTTGGTTATAATCTGTAGTAGAGATAGTAATAATCTCCCCTGTAACTCTGACTGTACTTTGTCTCATTTCCATGTTAGTTTTCATGTCTGTGTTGTCTTTATTTTTTCTGTTTTACTTTGAAGTGTCTCCTGCTTCCTGTCTGCCCTCCCGTGATTCCCTGATTTTCTTCTGTTGTAAATTACGTGCACCTGCATTTTGTTTCGCTCTTGTTTCTAATCCCTAATCAGTCCTCTGCATATGTGGCCTAGTCTTCCTCGTGTCCTTCATCAAGACATCTGTTAAGCTCCTTTCTTGTGCTCTGTGTCTGTCTCCTTGCAGCTTTAGGACTTCCCTTTTGCTTTGTGGGCTGTGTTAATCTTTGAACTCCTGTATCAGCCTCAACAACCCGACTTGCCCTAGAACGGTCTGGTCAAATGCTGTGAAATTTGGCACATTTCCTCGAAACAATCTCATTTTCACCCTGAGCACTCTAGCGCCACCATTAGGCATTTTCAATTTGCGTTTGAAACCGTAACTTGTGACCCGTGTGGCAGATTTTCCATCGGAATCCTTGAATCAGCGCATCCCTATGAAGTCATTTTGTGACGTATTTAATTTTATGTAAATCCTTCCAGTTTTCACCAAAACTGACTCAGAGCATCTTCAGGATCATCTTTTTGCTTTGTTTTGTGGTATGTTTGTGTTTAAGCTTAAAGTTATGGCTGAAGCAGGGGGCCCTGAACGATCCCTGAGGCTCAGGCAGCCGGGGGACTTCCATGATGCGCTGAGCATTTCTTGTGACTCTACAATGCCCCCATAAAGCTGCACTTTGCATTGATGCACTGTCCAAATATGGTCACCACAGAAACGTTAAATTGGAGCTAAGCCCATCTTTAATATACAGTCTCTTTTCAGAACTTACTATGTTACCCAGGATTGACCGAACTCTGTTTAACTCTGCAGCTCCAGCTGACTCAACTAACTCAACTAACCTCATGGTTGGCATTTCATGAATGTACATCACAACAACTAAATAAGGAACATATTAAGTTTTTATCAGTAAAGGAAAACACAAAACAATAATAAACTCATTTTCTATCCTGCTTTTAATATTGTGTGGTAAAATATGAACTCTCAGCTGATCATAATAAGATAATCTCTTTTTTATGAATTACATCCAGTGAATCTTTGGCTTTGTTTTGGTTTTACATCTCGTGCACAGCAGTAGTAGGAGTGAAATAAAGCAAAAAGGACCAGGATTGTACAAGTAATACCCTGATCCCAGTGGCTTTTAGTCAGTAACCTAAAACATTTGATTTGTTAGAGCTGAATGGTCACAACCCACAGCCTGTAGTGACCTCCGGGGAGGCTCTGCTCAGGGCAAAATAAAAGTCGCCTCTCCCGATGTCTTAATCATAACAGGAAGAGAGATGCCTTACTTTACACTAACAGCATGAAAAATCGGGAAATAGCAGATGGCGGAGCTATTGAAAATATAGCACTTGCGACAGCTGTAGCCTCTTCAATAAAAGACCACAAGAAGCCTTTGAAGGAGGAGGGAAAAGAGCACAGAGGAGAGCGACACAGACACTGGATAAAGCTCAGCAGGCTAAAGAGGTTCAAAAAGTAACATATGTATTCTGTCAGACATCCCAGTCAGAGTGTAAGAGTTCTGAATTAACCATTTACGGTGCAGTCTCTGCTCAGTCTCACTTGAGGAAGGCTGTGTTTACTCAGCAGCTTGAACTGCACTCTGTAACTCTTACAGCGGCTCCAATTGGTCAAGTTGTCATGAACTTTAACATTAAATATGCAAAATCGGGCCTGTAGTGTCTGAAATGCAGCCCTCGTGGTTTTTGCAGTTTCTCCTCATGGTCTGAGCTCGGGGTGAATTTCAAACTCAACTTCAAATTTATTGGAAATTGCCTCATAACCCTTCCCAGTGACGGCTGCTTCTTTAAGATCATTGCTGATGCTTTCCCTCCTTGGCGTTATGTGAGCTTCAGACCAGAAACACCCAAGAACATCTCCTTTTATAGAGGTGTTGCCATCTACTGACATCTATTGACATCTACTATGGCAGCAGTAAGAGTATACTTAGTTTATTCATACAGCACCTGTGTTCCTGTATTTTAGGTTTTCAGTCTTCCCTGTCCTGACCTAATGTTCACGTTTTTGTATCAGCTGCAATAAAGGCTGTTCATTAGCCCCATCTGCTTGCCTTGTGTGTGGCATTTGGCTCCTCCCCCATGCTCTATACGGTAAGCCTCCATTAATCATAACAGATATTAAATAAAATACACTCAAATGCTCCTTCAACTGTATGGCCCATTACACAAAAGCCCTTCTTGTGCACACAAACAAATACAGGACAGTGGCTCACTTGGCTGATGGTTTGATTTCCTGTCCATTTTTGAGCCATTTGACCTCAGCGTTGGGGTCGGCCAACTCCACGGTGAGCTGGATCTTCTTGCCCTTCTCCACCGAATAGGCTGTATCCAGCTTCTTCAGGAAAGCTGACAAAAAAGCAATTTTTATTTTTAGGCTACTCGCTTTGCTTTAAGGGCCAAATGATATTTAACTGCCAACCAACAGCAGGCATATGCTCACACACTTTCCACCTGTCGTCCCAGCAATAAAACTGCCCCCTCCTTTAAATGCTGGCCTTTAGATGCTGCTGGTATTTACAGCCTACTGCATTAGGAGGTCTCATTTCCTGTCTGCTAGCTCATTCAAAGCAGAAGCTCTGCTTTTGCCTTGTAAGCCCTCTCCTTTCTCTACCCTTGTCCCTTACCATCACTCTTTTTGGACTCAGCCTTCATCTTCTTCAGTCTCGACAGCATGCCCCTCAGGTCTGTGATGCCGTATTGAAAGGCAATCTTCTCATAGTCACAGGGCTTAGCTTTCTTCAGGATTTCCCAAACATCCACTTCTGGCTCCTCCTTCCTCTCCTTCTTCTGCCTGGTGGTGTTTAAGATTGATTGTGGATGAGATAATAAGTGCAAACAGAGTTTAGGACACATGAAGTTAAAAGATGTTTCTTTGAAAATATAAATTGTCTTGCCTTTTCTTGAGCAGTGCACT
Source organism: Apistogramma diplotaenia (assembly GCA_015052665.1). Taxonomy (NCBI): domain Eukaryota; kingdom Metazoa; phylum Chordata; class Actinopteri; order Cichliformes; family Cichlidae; genus Apistogramma; species Apistogramma diplotaenia. The sequence continues at coordinate 35,643 of VOQJ01044131.1, forward strand.
GAAGTCGAGCTCTCCAGCATCCTCGTCTGCATCTCCACTGGAATTAAATGAAATTAAATTCTGTGTTTATTGTCTTTCATTTTAATCCTGTCCTGTTTCTATCATTTGTAAGAAAAAACATTAATAGCCTATGTACATTAAATAACACGTCCTTTTTTGCACATAACTATTAACAGGCAGATAACTGAACACAGTGGAGTTCTAATAAAAAAAACAGAGCACTGCACAAGCTGCGATCATGCTCTAAAATTTGACTGATGGGAAAATCACAATGGACGAGCGCATAAGACCATTGAACCCAAAGATCTATTAGGTCTCTGAAGCCACAAGAACCACAGATGGAGGGTAAGTGAGGGGCAAATGTCCAGCACAGCTCAATCAGACATCAAAGGTAATTATTGTGCATTTCTGTGTTTAATTTGAAGGTGAAAAAAATGCTATAACTGTCCAAACCATCTATGTATTTTATTGAAGCGATATCAACTGAAGTTTAACTGTAGGTGGACGTACGTGGTGCCGTGAGTTGTTAAGAACAAAATTCTTATTTATAATCGTAGCCTGGCTAAAGACAAAGCCTCCTAAAAAATGTTTTTGTCTGCTGGCTAAATGAAATATAAAATCTTTAAAAAGAAATAATACAGCACATGGCCAGCAGGGGGCAGCAGCTCTAGTTGCAAAAAGAAGTCCGATTGTCCAGACTCCATGCAGCCCTCTGCTCCCTTGTTCTATGAGATCACTAACTTGACCTTTCTGTTTCACATAAACCAAGCCGTGAATTTACAGTAGCCCAAAGGGGCACCTGATTTTGCCCAAAGTTGTTTCAAAACTTTTAAGCCTGGATGTGGTTAAAGACCTAAGCATCAGTGAACAGGTGTAAATACTCAAAAAAACAACAAAATATTTTTGTTAAATACAAGTGGGGGTAATTACACATCTGTAACCATGCATAAAGCTCTTTATTACCCTTCAGATGCACATTTGCAAGTATAAAGCGATGGTGACTATGTTGTGGTGTGGCATCGTCAGTCACTCTCTCGTGCTCAACAAGGTGACAAGCGCGGTGTGTGGCACGCGCCAATAAATGTCTACACGATCGAGTGCTGCTTGTTTTCCACTGTAAATGGTTTTGGCAGCTCCTTTGCAGTGTGGAGTGTGTTTTCCTGGCATTGTTGAGGCTCATTGAACCCCTCAGAGAGCAAGATAAATGCCAGTAAATTCAGAGCCATTCTGAGTGATCATGCTCGTCCTATGGATGAACAGTTCATCCAAGGATAACATCCATCCGTGTTATCCTTGCCACCCTAATGGAAGTAAATCCTCGCTGGGTGGTAATGTCGTCGCTCACCAGGCACACATGACCACCGAATGATGAAAACGATGAGCGTGAAAAGGATGTGTGCGGTGTGCTGTGGTCATACCAATTGCAAAAATCTCAATTTGCTTGAGTACCTCTCTGAGATTCATGAGCACTACAATAGACAACCATCCATCGTTAAACACAGCAAAAAGGAGCAAGTTTGTTTGACACATTTTTCTCAGAATTGACACAGAAGTTAATTTATCTGAAAAACTCAAAGTTCCGATGAAAATAGAGGTGAATGCGATTCGTGTGAAGGGCTCGGCTCCGTTGTGTGAGCATGTGCAATGAAAGCAGCGAAATAAATTCCATCATAAAACTGTTAAAATGACAAAAATGTGTATTGTTGTTGCGTGGAGTGAAAAACAGTGATTCGGGCAAATGTTTGTGTATAAATTATAATTATAAATGGTGCAGCACCACTGAGCACCAACAGACTGTATAAAAAAGATGTAAGAGTGAAGCCACAGTGAAAGAGGAACTGATCGCCAATTTAAGATGACATGGCAGCAGGAGGCAGACTCACACTTCAAACTGCCAGCACCAGTTCTTACATTATGTTGATAGGCCAAGGAAAACCTGAGTCGTGAACAATGATTTACACCATTCTTTTTCCTGCATATTGTCTTCACATTTGATCTGCTTCTCATGTAGGAAGAAAAAGCAAAAACTGGATATTCGCAAGCAGGAAGTGCTTGTGAGTAAAAAATAACAAATGAAATCTCAGCAGCCCCTTTCCTATTGGTGGAAAAATGCGTCACATCAACCAGTCAAAAGTTATGGCCATATAGGTGTGTGTCTTTGGTTCGTGCTAAATATATTCTGATGAGTACGTTTTGTGTTAAAGCTGCTCTTCACTTACAAAACTGAAAATTTCTATTAACATGAAAAAGAATAACAGTCCCACCTTAACAACTAAGTTGGCTAGTTAGCTCTGAGCAGACCGAGATGGTGATGGCCTAATGTCAAAATCCAAGCTTTAAAACTGCGGTCCACAAACCAGACTGATGTCCATCTTTCATTTACAGTTTATGTGAAAAACACATTGTGTGTAGACATTTGAGGCTTAAATGCATTACATGTAAGCCTTTATCTGGAAGGAACTTAGCCACTTTGACTTCCATATTTACTAATTCTACTGATTTGGTTTATTACTATTCATCACGGCCCACTAAGAAATAATTCAGAATAAAATCAAGTGCCAGAAGAAGTCCATGAACTGAGTCGTGTGGTGGATTTTAGCTTCTACACATTAACTGAATCTGTCATCATGACCTTCATCTCTGTACAACATTGCTGTGACAGACTATCTAATAAATCCGCATCTGCATGTAGCCTACACATTTCACTGATAAGAATAAACACAGTGTGGTTTAATGAGAATGCTATAAATGATTTGAAATGCTGGTTAAACACTTGCAGACTGCCGTGTAAACATACAGTGTGTGTTTTCTATTTCCTTTTGAAGCCCTTTGAGCTGGCTGACCAGTCAATGAAAAGACCACAGAGAAAAAATAGCCTGATGTGCCTGGGGCACACAATGAAGCGCTTGTGTTATGTCAGAGAGACACAAAAGTCTGGAGTAAATAAAACTCCAGAAATTAAAAGAAGGGGAATGTGTGTGTTTATGCATGCAGCTCTCATGTATTAGGTTGGCATTTTATATCCCATGATAAGAGGAACACAAATGATGCTCCTATGGGAAACAGGATCATCCATACTTAGCTTCCAAAAGGCGAAGCTGCAAGACCTCCACGTAACACGGGGTTTGACACACTCATGCACTCACACATTTCCAGCAACACATTTTGAGTTTTAACCAACTTTTCACTTTTCATTTATCTCACCAGCCTCCCCTCTCCTTCACCCTCGCCTCCCTCATATCAGCACTCTGCAAATAAGCACACTGACATCCTGTCTAAACCACAATACGATGCTGTCTTTTTGCATGTTGCGTTTCTCATCTTACCTGCCCATTTTTACTCCTGCTCTAATGAGGGAGGGAAATTATATTTTTAAACACAGATTACAAATATGGAGACTCAGAGTATCAGTGCAAAGGTGTCAACTGATTTAGCATCGCGCGGCACACATGCACATGTACAGCTTACAGGCTGAGAACAACTAAAATCTCTTTTAAAAAATACATTCGCAGGATACATTAGCATAGACCAGCTTCACGTGGGCCAGAAAGCAGAGACAGAAATAGACAGTGAGAGAAAACGTTACACACACACACACACACTCAAAGAAATACTCCCTTCTGAGACTGTTACTGAGACATGTGACGAAATACATAAGATCCTAAACCACGAGGGAGTCCAGGTGAAGCAAAACACAGAGGCAGCAGTTGCACTGAGACGTGACAGAAACAGAGACATGGCAGACTGAGTGACTCGTACAAAGTCGACTACAACTGAGGGATAGACAGGCACACGGGCAGAGACGCTGGTTGAGACTGACAGATGCCCAGAGGCAGCGATCTACAGAGGAGCATATGTGAGACAGTGTGATGGGTGACATGTAGAGTAGACCCACGCCGGCACTGACACTCACGATCGCTTAAATGCCTCCAAGATGTTGTCCTGCTGGTCCTCTTGTGCAGCTGAAAGCAGACAGAAGGAGAAAGGCTGGTGAGAGCTCAGCTAGGTTAATTCATTACACAGTGGGCTTGAGCAGCAAAGGAATAATGGACTGATGACCTCGCTAGGCCACTAAATGATAGGACCTAATGTGTATCGCACTCACTGAGTTATTGCCTGACAAAGCCAGTTACATAGTAATGGTGGATACGCCGAATGGAAGATGACAATAATGTGATTAAGTGTCTGTCTCCAAACGCACCCTGCACGGAGACTTCGAATGTGCAGCTGTCGCACTTGTCTTTGGAGGTGACCTCGCAGCGGTAGCCACCTGCGTCTCCATCCACCACTTTGATGATGCTCATCTCGTAAGTGTAGATCTGACAGAGAGAGAGGGGATGATACACACAATTAAATGAACACCCAAACACACGCACACATACTGTATAAGTAGGGCGCGCTCACAAGCACGTGCCCCAGTATGGATAAAGCCTTCAGGATGATATGGACTTCCTTGAAATGTTGCTCAGTCAGCTAGTCACTCACACTGGGCTTTGATTACATATTCATCTTTTACAAGATTTTCTGCACAAACATTAATGCAAAGTGTAATGAACTGAGGTTTTTTTTTCAGCATATTTGAAAACTTGATGAAGAGATTGTGATGTTATGGAAGTGATAGTAAACAAATCTGCAGTGTTCATTCCACCGGGATAACCTCACACACGGAAGCTAAACAACATGTCTGGGAAGAACTGCTGTGAAATGGTGAGACGCATGTGTGTGTATTTATAGTTGTACAATCCAACAGAGCCAACAGTTATAAAAATGAACACAGAGTCTGACGTAAATGCTACAGGCAGGCTAACTGATATTTAGCTGTTAGCACTTTCTAATTGTGTCTGAAACTTACAATGTGTGTTCATACTGACACGGACAACCACAAACAGTGTTCATGTGATGGGCTAAACCTCACAACCACCTACCAACATCCAACCAGCTGGAGGAGGTTGGGTCATCAGCACATGGTCTATGCCAGTGCTAGCCTGGTTTTGTGTGTATTGTGACATGGCGTGGGGTCAGAGGTGTGTATTAGTTGTAAATGGTCCTAAAACAATAAAGATCAAATGTTCTATGTTCCATAGTTTGCAAACACTTCCAGACTAATCACTGAGCAGTAATGAAACTTGCAAAAGTGTAATGCAGAACTGCAAAAGGCGGCAATTCGCTGCCAAAGTTGTGTCTTACCACTGTAACCAACACAGCGAGTAGAAGCCGAGTCAACATCGTCCATACAAATTGCTGTCGCAGCGCAGTCTGTTAGTGACCACAGCAATTGCAGGGAGGTGTTTGGTGTAGTGCCGTTTACCTCTGTGAGACTAGTTTCACGCAGTGACAAGTGACTCCCAGCAAATTATAACCAACCAGTTTCCCCGTAGTGACCAGTGGTTGTCAGGCAGTCAACAACCAGACCTCTAGATGTTTTGGTCAACCAACTAACTGAAGGTTTTACTTTAATATCCATAAGGCCTTGTGGATATTACCTTCTTTGTATTAATGCATTCACAAAGGTTACATTCAACACAATAAATGTGTACCTTGGTGTTTCTGTCATAGGACTCTTTAAACTGCAGGTGCTTTCCAGCTTTGCTACCCAGGTCAAGCCACTTCCCCTTCAGCCATTTCATGACCGGTTTCTTTGTGAGGTTCGAGGAGTCCACTTTAGCCACAAACGTGATGTCCTTGCCTGCCAAGAACAAGGATTAAATGCAGTAATTAATTAAACTGTGTGTGTTACAACTGGAATTTAGCACTAAGTGGCCACTCCTTTCATTCCGGATATAACTCAGGGGTTTTATTGCTGATCGTTTTGCCAGACCTTTCGTTGCTGTGACGCTCTCGGGCTTCTCCACAAACAGCTGAGGACCCTCCCCCGGAGGATGATCTGCGATGGGAGCGGGTTGGAGGAATCACAGAGGATGAATTAAAACAAGAAAATCTGATCTCAGTGAAGCACACGGACTCTCGACAAATACAGGAAACAAGGGGACCAAGCAAACCGTCTCCTAATCGTGGTGTTCTTTTTGAAAATCATTTGGGAAAATTCAGAAATTTAGTTCAAGGACACGAAGTCTCAACCCACTAAATTCTGTCTTTGCATGGTTGCTGAGTGCTGAAGCCGAGCAACAGTCTCTCCACGAGGCAGCGTGTTTGCATTCTACCTTTGTTGTTACACTGCACAAGCCATTTGGGACCCTCTGACAAATGACAGGCGACCACGGAGCCCCCTGAAGCATGCTGGCCCACAGGGAATATAGAAACTCCTCAGATCACCTCTGAAGACATCATATTACAATTGACTCTCTGCAATCATCTGCCACTCCGACAGAACATAAGCGGAAGGTGTACAGTCTTATCTTGGCAATAAAAAATGAGCTGCTCTTTTATCTACTCACTTGTTTCTTTTGCAAGTAAATTGATGTAACCTTTGTAAGGTGTTTGCTTGTCAGTTGATATACTTTATAGAGACGCTAACATATTCATTTCTCTTACCATCAGCAGGCAACTCTGCACAGGGAGGGGGAGGTGGGGGTGGGAAGACAGTGGGGAACAAATCAGTCCATACAGTATTTGTGCTGTGCCATTAAACACAAGCGTTAATTGGCCCAGTGATCACCTTGACTTCAGGTGATGCACACTCACACATTAAATCAGCGTGCTCTCACACTCCAGAAGAATACATATTGCTTTCTGTGAGTCTAATTAACTTTTTTTTTTTTTTTAAGGAAAGCACAAGTGTTAATGAGTTATTTCTTCAAAAAGTGTTCAAAAATCACTTTAACTGTTCTGAAGTGCAGTCCACAGTCTACATAAATTGTCTTCAGGCTCTGAGTCAGCCATCCTGGGCGTTTTACAAGAAAAGAAGGTTTATACACAAGCAATAAGGTAAATGCACATCAAACCACCCATCAAGTGGATGAGTTAGGACCCTGATCGAGCATCCATTGGACGAGATCAGCCGCTGAGAGAATGGATCCAGGGTCACGAGTCAGATAAGGTCACGCGCCTCCATAAATTCAGAGAGCCATACTGTCAGCGCCTCTTCCTCGCTCTGCTTTTATGGGCTCGGTTAATTTGATCTTTTAATCAAAAAGTACCCCCGAGGACAGATCCAAGTTCAGATGTTCAGGATGATTTAAAAGCTTTCCGTTGGAATGTTAAGTGGGTAAAACTGATTCTGGGATAAGACTCAGGGGACACTTTTGAATGTTTACACTCTCGCGCTGTTGCATTGGATACTGGCTGTGTTTGGGATGGGCTTCTAAGTGAAATTAACTCCAGACACTGGCTGTCTTTGGCACTGGGAGCTTTGCCAACTGAGACTATATTAACATAGATTACTTGCAGAGTTTGCTTGCATTTACTCAACTATTTACAAAACATTAAACAATAAAATGAATTTGAAATAATTGATTTTATGGGAATGTTACTTCATAATTTCTAAATCTTTTCCTGAGGCAAGCGAATGATGTGAATACTATTACCTTTTTACAGTGCAACGTTTCCCTGGTATAATCTAGGTCTTAGCATTCGTGGATATTATTCTGACACATACACACAAAAACACTTGTTGCAGACTGAGCACACGCTTCAGTATTTCCTGCAGATAGCAGCTTTCCCAGGAGGACAAAACCCCCATACACTTTTCAGCAGCATTACTAAGAGTCCCACATTTTGACCCAACTGGAGGATCTGCTGGAGTAGACCTGATCCATGAAGTCCCAGTCCAGAAACCCAGTGGATCCAGAATCAACTTCCCAGGATTTGAAACGTATGGACATTGCTGGATGTTTTCTGTGTCTATGCCCCATCTGTGTCTGATTTTAAATCCTCCAACATTGCTGTTTTTGGAGGGGTTATTTTTTACAAGTTGCCATAGTGATGATGGCACTCTCGTATGAAGGGCCACTGTTTGTTTCCCATTTCTTTCTGGCATGTCCATGTTGTCTTCTTTGAACCATGACTCAAATTGCTCCCTATTCTTTAGTGTTTATTGTTCATAGACGTAACCTTTTTTGTTTTTCATTTCCAGTTAGATATTTTTTATTCCTGAACGTCACTTGAGCAGTTTTCTGTGATTCACAGTTCAGAATAATCCTTATTCACCTTATACTGGGACTTGGTGCTGCCCCTGTATGCCCACTAAACGGCAGGTGGGTGGGGCTTCTGTGCTTGCATCCACAGCTGTGCATCTGAGAAATCCACATCAGGGATGTCTGCTGACCTCATCATTTAAAATTCTGCCCATGTTTAATATGGGCAACCATTACTGTAACTGTATATTTTCCACAGGGTAAAGAATAGAGTAATCAGTCCCCTTTAAAAATAGTGCTGTGAGATCATAAAATATGCAAGAAACCCATGAAAAAGAAAATTCTCTGACTGAATTTACTGGTTATTGGAAACTTTATTCTTTGTTTAAATGTCAATACTGAATTTCCAAGTATGCAGTTTGCAGTGCAATTTCAGGTGGATGACGAATCTGCAGGTGTTTGGTTGCCAAATTTTATACGTTTTTGTAGGAAACGATGAGGAAATTTGAAATTTATGGCTGTGTAAAATGAAGTACTACACATACTGTACAGTAGTGTCGTGGTAAAACACTGCATGTACAGTACTGCAGTTTCACAGTTATTATCACTTATTAACCTAAGCACCGTTACATAAGGAAAACTTCAGAAACAGTAATCAGTGGAGTGTGACCGTCTTCGACACTAATAATAATTAGGACATGTGACACACCGATGGCATATATAAATAAGGGCTGGATATATCACTTTTTATAAAGCAGATCTTATCATTTCCCCTTTGACTTGGAAACAATCTAACCACTATACTCAGAATCCCTTTGAAAGCCTTTTTAAGACACTGTCAGAAGCTTCTCTCTTATCTCTTATATTTGTATTTCTTTACTCATTTTACCATCATCATCAACTTGTTTCATCTGACAGTTTATCAGCTGAAGTTGCTGTGACTTGAATTGCTTTTAAGTTGCGTCTGTGCATTGTTTTCATCCTTTTGATTTAGTTTCCTTTATCTGTCTGCTGTGGGGCGCTCTGTCACTTTTTGTTTTCTCCATAAATGAAGCTATTCTTGTTATGATTATGCTTTTTATTACATTCAGTGTCCAGAAATCATAACGGCTATATTTCTGCAACAAACGTGCATCTTCCTAATGTCTCCGTCTGCTGAGTGAAAAACTTCAGTCGACCGTGATGGCCATCGCAAAAGCAATCCCAGGCTTCAGCGGGGAAGCGTTTTCAGTCCGATACCAGTGGCCGCTAACACAGAAAGTGGCTGACACAAAGCGAGCACAAACACGGCGAGCACGAGCAAGCCGGCGTGTATTGTGTCGATTCTTTTGCTTACCATCCCCGGGCTCATTGTTGGCTAAATGAAAAGAAACAGTTGGTACATGGAAATTAGTCTTCACAGTGCAGCACGGGTCTCTTCAGACTGCAGAGGCGTGTGTGTGTGTGTGTGTGTGTGTGTGTGTAAGAGAGAGAGAGAGAGAGAGAAAGAAAATGCTTCAACAAAGATCGGATTAAAGACAATACATAAGCCTATTCACTCAGACAACCGCAATATCTTCAGACAAACACACACAAACACACAGATAACAACGAAGCAAAGCACTTACCTAAATCTGTTAATGAAGAATAAGCACAGGTTTTGTAAATAAACAGGACTGAGTAAGTGCTAATGCTGATATAATGTGCTGTAAGCTTCCCATGCAAATGCACGCTGCACATAAACACAGTGTGATGGAAAAGTGCTCGGCTTCATGGGCGATCCGTGACTCTGTGATCTATATTGATCATTTTAGAGATAAATCAACGTGTTTCATTTTACAGATGAATGAAGGCAAAATGAGCACATGCATACATCAACACACAAATGAAGCTATTTCGCTGCAGGACAGTGCTGCCCTCTACAACAGGCTGCATTTCTGCCAGTGGGAGTCACATATTAATGCAAAGGGAAACTGGTGCCATTTAGACTAGTTTTTTTTCTGTGCCATGCACAGCCGTGTTTCTCTTCAGACAGGTTACCACTTGCTTCCCATTAAATATGAATGCCACTGGAAAAAGAAGATACCAAAGCTACCACGAATGCTGCAGGTCTTGAAGATTCAGGACGATTAACACAACATATTGAATTGTTGGGCCAGATGCTATAAAGAGTTCTACTGAGACTGAGGGAAAAAAGTGTGCCCATATGGATCTATAAGATTCAGTAATCTAAGGGTGGCTGAGAGGTTTTTGAACAATAAGAATAAACATTTATGAGCCTGGAAGCTGCAGCAAATTTCTGCCATTATGAATCTGTACTTTCAGTCCAGAGACCCGAATCAGACTGGACACGAAATTGAGCTGGAAAGTTGAAGGTGCTGTTTCAGATGCCCCTGGGCAGAGAAGGAAAAGATTCATCAGTTTTTCTTGTAGTAGTAGAAACGTGACCTGATTTGCTGCACTTCTATGGACTGACTGGCATTTTTTCATAGGATGATGGGTATTGTAGTGTTTAAACTCCTCTTTCATGCCATACAACCTGTGGGCAAACATAAACCTGCCCTATCCTTCATCGCCCCCTCGAGAGTCCCAGATTTCTGGGTTCAATAACCTTAGAGATATTGCTTGAAGAAACAATTTAAGTGCAAAACAGGGAAAAGCAGCGATTCTGCTTTGTTATCGTACACTCAGTGAGTTGGTACACAAGTCTGAGCCTCAGTGTGTCTGTTGTGAATCTCAGTTTTAGTTGTGATGTCTCATTTCTCCCTGAGTTTCTGATAGAAATGCAGAATATCTCCATACATGACTCCTGATGTGATGTGCACGCTTCTTCTTTTGAGTTTAGATTCTCATCTACTGGCACTTTAATGCCTATGATAACACAATAGAAAAAAAGTAAAATCACATTTCGGAAAAAGATCAAATCAGCAGAGTTCCACTTTAGATCACAAAGCATCGGCGTTTATGTTCCCTCCCAACGCGGGACTCCCAAATCAAGTCCAGCATTTTAGCTCTGCCAACTGCAGCCAACACCGTGTTTCTGTGATCATCTGAAGCCAACAGTAACATGGTGGGCACAACAGAAAGGATTTGAGGGACAAATTAGCAAAGTTCACTGGCATTAGGCATGAGCTGTGAACAAGCTGTGGCATGTTAAGCAAAAGGTCATGGAGTTAAGAACAAACTAAAGCTTTGCCAGCTATTTGCTTCCTGTGTTGGTTTTGGTTTTTCACTGATCTTTACTTATAATACTCTGATGTGGGAATTATAACTGTGTGTTGGCCAATGTGCCCCTTCAAACACAGCGACTGAGCCTAAATGAGCTGCAGTATGAGTAGAAATCACTGCTCTGCCTCATCATTGCACCTGCACACACACACATTTAATCACTCCCAGTGAGCTGCAGAAAGTTTATGCAATAATTCATCTTGACTACACACACACACACACACACACACACACACACACACACACACACACACACACACACACACAGGCACACACACGGGAAGAGAAGCTCGTGCAAGTTTCTTGCTCTTGCCCTCTATTACAGTTGGTCCATAATAAGAGCTGACATT
>VOQJ01044134.1:8135-19975 GCA_015052665.1 Apistogramma diplotaenia
AAAAAAAAAAAAAAAAAAAAAAAAAGAGCGAGAGAGAGAGAGAGAGAGAGGGGGGGATAGACGGGGTTTGTGACAGTGAGCTGCAGTGTCCTTGAAAAGCTAAACGTGCTGAATTTAACTTAAGACTTCGTGGAGTGAAATATTGAGCTTGAAAGAGCAGGCCCGCTCCGCGGTGTGTCAAGGTGGGAAATTTGCTTGCCGCTCGGTCCTGTCATGCTGGACGCCTGGTGTTTGATTTTGTAGTATTTGTGTGCGGGTACTACAGCAGGGGATGTCGATATGGTTCTGCTCACTCATTTGAAAAAGTCAACGGTGGAGAGCAACTTTTGTGGGTGACCGTACGGTGCTGGGATAGCGCGTCAGCGGCTGGATGTGAAGTGTTTGTGGAAGTGGGGGTAGGGAGAAACGCAGGCTGAGAGGGAACATGTTACAAAATGAATTCTGCCTCTTCCTCCGTGAGCGCTCCGGACACTCGTATCTACTGTTAAATCAGGTCTTCATTGTCTCCGCTGCCGCGTAAGTTCGCAAAGTTTTTTTTTTCTTTCCTCATTTCCCATCAGAAAGCGGAATATGCCCCACCCCTTGAAAAATCCCACCAGACCCCGATGACTACATTCCCAGAATTATGAATCGCGCTCTCTTGGTTGCGTTCACTGTTGACATTGTCACTTTTGTAGCCACTGCGTGAGTGGAAATGTATCCTACAACTCTCCTTCGAATGTGCGGGGCGCCGCTCAGCTATTACAGTGTTACAGGAGCTGTTTAAATGGGCAGCAGCGGGCTCGATACAGTGAAGTAACAAAGCTACTTTTCGAGAACTTTTCGCTTCCTATATAATCCATATTCCAGAGTAGCGTTTTTCTCCCCGCGGACCCTGATGAGTGATGGTAAAAGCTTCTTTAATTTGAACACGGAGACGTCATGTTGTGATTTTTACATCCAGTAGATTCACAGCGGCTCGTCATCTCCTGCTGATGCCCCTGTGTTTCACTGAGCGTGTTGCCGCTGTGAGCTCCTGAACCCCGAGTGGCACTTTGAAATTGTGTATTGACATATTGTCTGCCTGTGATTCTGGGCACCGCCTGACTGCTCACCCTGCAAGATCTGACGTTAACACTTGTGCTCGTTTGAGGAAAATTGTGTAAAATGTTTGGCTCAAACGCAATTATCGATTTATTTTTGATGAACTTTGGTTACTGGATTGCAGTTTTATATATATTTTTTTTCTCTTGAGGTCACTACCCGTCAAAGAGTTCATTCTCTAAAGTATCACTCTGAGCTAAGGGAAATGTTAAATGTCACTGTTTTTTAAGGAAGTACGTAAGTGTGAGCAATGGACTGTGCATGTCAGCACTTTCAGTTTCATTCTTTTAATTTAATTTTTTTCCTAACACACACACAGACACACACACATCATATGGCAGTATTTAAAATCCTACAGTGGAAAAGCAGATGTCTTGATGACAGATTCATCAGATTTTGAGGCCGATATTGATATTTGGTGAGCTTGAAGATCTGATGTTCCGATATTGTCGGGTAATGTTGTGTCATTTTTCTTTTAGACACATGAAACATTAAAAGATTTCATTAACATTTGTTATGTGTAGTTATTTATTTACTTCGCCTGACTGCTCGCATTAGCTGGTTGCTGTATTTGTGGTGGTCCGAACACGTGCTGCCACCAAGGAAGTTGCAGAGTGTTCTCTGGCAGACAAACTATGCAGTGTCAGCAATCGTAACGTAGTCTGTGGGTGTTTCTCCTGTCTCATCTTTGCTTTTTAAATTTTCATTTATGCAAGGTTATAAATGCCGATACCTTTAGATTGGAAAATATCGTCTGATAATATCAATTTACCAATAAATGGGTCTAGTCTTATAATCTGTTTGCTTCCTGCACACAAAAGGGGTGGGGGGTATGTAACATAAAAGATTAAATATACAAAAATACATATGAGGAGATGAGCCAGTGCGTTTTCCAAGATAAGTAACTTCTTTAGTTACTGTATATGCATCTGATGTAATTGCACGATACTCAGTCGATATGTGTTTGTGTTTTTCGGTGCATAATGATTAGTTTCAGAGTGTTCTCAAAGGAATAATTAAGGCGAAAAGGCATTAAATAATATTGTAAAAGAAGATCAAGACGCAGGCAAAACATTCATCCTTCAGTTGCTTCAGTGGTCCCAAGTGGTCCACTATGCTGTGGAGCTCAAGTTCACAGAGAGGTCAAGTTCCTGCGCTTTGTTTCTTAACATTTCCGCCCACCTCCTTTCATTCTTTTGGTCGCTTGCTCACATTTTGCCATACCTGAGCTGCACAAGGACGTCGAGCGAAAACCAGAATGAAAAATAAACCGACTGACGGGTGAGAAAAGCGCTCTTTGTGTGCGCGAGGCGATTACCAAGACTGACTTACAGACTGCTAAAAGGCATTTGGTTTCTGATGTGCTTAAAGGCTGCTGCTCCTCCCCTGACTCAGCACCTCATTTCCTCCTATAAATAAATAGAATTAATGTTCTCAAATCAAATTCGGTCGGTTTCCGTGAATGGAAAAATGACAGGAGGTGGGCTCGTCACTTCTCTAAGGTATCGTGAGTCTCTGTCGAACGGCTCGTTTTTCATGCTTGTCGTTCACTTTTTTGTTTCTTTCTTGGCAGGAGTTCCTTTCAACAAACGTCAGCTTAGTGCTGTGATTTAAAGCTCTGGATGTCTCAGCATAGACTCTGCTGAAGTCAAAGCACAACCATGTATATGAAAAGGAATGAAAGAAGCGCATCGATTGGAGCGTTAGACTGTCACACGGATGTAAAGCTGTGCCCCAAAAAGGATGAGCAGATGTGAGGTCTCGTAACTCACTCGTAACATTTAAGTGGACCTTTTTTAGCTGTGTCACGTCGCTCCTTCATAATAGTTGCTGTACCTAACTTACAGTAAGGCTTCCAGACCAAGACTGTGTTCAAAGTAAACTGGATCATCTAATAAGTTTGAATTTGTTTGCTTTGTCGTGTTCTCTCCTGACACGATTATGGAGTTTTCAGTCACACTTTACAAGAAGGAATGGGAAGCCTCTCAGTAACTCTGGGAGAAATACAGAGCAGAGGGATTCGGGTTAGTCAAGATAAGGGTTTCATATAATCACGCTTTCATATGATAATTAGAGCAGCTACTCTTTAAGGAATAAGTTAATTGGGTGCAGCGCTGCCAGCTTGTTTAGCTTAAAGAGTCAAGCACTTAACAACATGCAGATAAACTGTTCCGTGTTTATTTGTGCTAAATAAGCAGTCTTTGCTATATAAAAATATAATAATGAGTAAAAATTTAAAAGACCTCACTTTTTAGCTTAGGGACTCACCTGACTTTAAAATGGTGTTTGCTTCGAAATGCAAGAATATGAAAAATAGCTGATACATGACGATATTAGCTCTTGCTGTCAGTAAATGTGCAGACCTGGATGTACAGTAGGATGGGGAAGGCGTGATGCAAGTGAACAGTCTTGCCCCACAGCTGTAGCAGGTTTTGAAAAGGGAAAAAAAAACATGTAGAGTGAACTAAATGTTGATTATGATTAATTCTGATACATTGCTACAGCGCACTACGTCAGACATGATTCGCGTCTACGCAAGCGCATTTTCCTGTCACCATGACAGGAAGCGAAACCAGCTGATGTCTAGGAGGTAGAAAGTAGGTGGTTTTCTTGAGCTTAATTCATGCTTTTATCGCACACAAGCGCGGCTCAGTTTGTATTTACATTTTTGGGTCTCATTCATAAACATGTTCCATGCAGACAGAGTCTGTAAATTCGGTGCTTTGTGTTTCTGTGTAACTGAACAAAACAAAAGTTCGACACTATGCACATCAACACAGGCAGATTAAGTTTAATGCACATGAATGTTTACGTGTTAACATTGTTGCTCAAACAGTGGAGCGCTAATGCTAGAAAAACAGCTGCACCTAAAAGCTTTAAGGTTCCATTAATCAATTATTTATTTATTTTTAAGACTGAATGGGAGGGAAACAAAGCACATGGGGGCTGGGGGGTATTTTTTAAATTTTTTTTTATTTGGGTACATTTTACGGCCCACGCATTTACTTTGTAGTCGAGTCTCATTGCTTTCATTAATCCTATTTCCAGCAAGCAGAAGGCAGCTGTTTTCAGGCAAATAATCTCTTAAAAACCCACAGTACATGACTTGCCCAGCCCTAAATGCAGGATAAAGACAAAGATTAAAGTAAATATTGGTGGGGATTAGGGGTGTCACGATACTACAAATTTGGTGGTCGGTACCAATAATCAATTTATTAAATCCGTTTCAACAAGAAACATTTTGTTTAAACAAGTCCTTTTCTTTTTCCTTTCTTTTTTTGTTGTTGATGTGCCAGAAATAATTGGTGTGTGCAAATGGAATGTAACACATAACATATACACTCACAAAAGAAACTACTCCACACATTTGTGTGCAAAAAAACAGCTGTTCTGCTGCAGCAACTATTTTTTCTTTGAACTCTCCTGTTCAGCCACCTTTGTCCCCCTGGCTTTCTGCCAGGTATATGTTTATCTGTCTCTTTAATGTGTCAGATGTTTTGGATCAGTCCCCGGCTTTTGAGTGCCAGCCGCATGAACCGGCCAAGGTGAACAGGTAGAGAGGGAGACAGAGTCCTTGGAGAAAGCACAGCTGTCAGAAATCCAATGCCGAGGTCTGCGCTGATGCCAGACGCTCTCTGTGTCTCACATTTTGTTAGATCTCTAGCTGAGCTCTGGGCCTGTGTTTGAGGGTATCCGTTTCCAAGCTCTCCAACCTTTGCCACCTGACCCGGCTTGAAAGCCATGCAGGCATGTGCATTTGGCCTGTGCGTGCGCACCAAGGTGTGATCAGCAACAATAAGAGACAGCCAATTTGAAGATTAATAGGTGCCTATAAAGAGACAAAAGGAAGGGGAGCGTTACAGACTGAAAGGAAGAAGGCTTCGGCAACGAGTCTGGACGTGAGTTTGGTGTCCCTGTCACCTGGTTGGAATGCAGAGCTCCTCATTCAGAAGACTGTGTGATAAGATCAGGAGCAGACACAGGATTTCCTGCCTGCTGCCATACTGTCACTCACCACTTTATTAGACATACAGCCCCGTTCTTATCCTCAGATAACACGTAAAGACTGTTTAACGTTTTTATAGATACCTTATTTATCTTTTCATGGCGGTTCACGTTAGTTCTCTGGGACAAAGAGCTTGATTGGGTGTAGATTAGTGCTTATATTTTTGGTTGCATGCTTTTTCCCAGCATGGCAAACAAGAAAAGATGTGGTTACACAATCGGACAGCTCTTCCAGAGGGTTTGTTAATGCTTCAGAAGGATCTTAGGTGTTGAATTCCCATGACTCATTGCTCTTGTTGGTCCTAAAGAGAATCGGATGTAAAGCGGCTGCTCAGCAGTGTAATTCTAGACAAGCTGGAAGCTGTGTCCTCATTTAGTTGGGCTTTAAATCTGTACGCTAGCGTGGAAGTCAGCTGGTCACACAGCCATGGCTCTTTCCTGTCGGCACGACATGGGAAGGTGGGCAGACCCCCCACACAGCCAGGAAATCTGCGGTCAGCTTCAGAGACGAGGTGGCGAAGAAGATACACTCATGAGTGACACCTCCTGTCAGATGTTGTCAAGGTGTTGGTGGAGGATATTTCTGTCACAATCCAGCCATTATGCATGCTACACGATTAGGCAAGAAATATCACTTTGGCCAGTGAGCTGTTGCGGTGCGTGAATCACCTCTGAGAGTTTACTGCAGTATAGCAGACATTAATCGTAGGGGCATGGCTTTGATATTTTGAGAGATTAAAGGCAGTGTCAGGTGCTACAGACACACTATATTTAAAATAGACACTTCCTTCCAGCTTCGGAATCTTGATCCGAGTTTGTGTAAAAATAGAGGAAATAATTTTATTTATAGAAATGTTCTTGATTTTTAGCCTTTAGTCCTAAAAATAATCCAGTCCTTCAGAGGAGGAGAAATGGAGGCATCAGGGCCCCAAAATATAAATACTGCAGTAACCTGAAAGGTAATCACAAATGTGTGTGTGTGTGTGTGTGTACTTAAATTTTTTTGTTAAGTGTATGAATTTTTTCTATAAAAATGTAAAAACATTCTTTAATGTAGGATCCATTGCTGTGACACTTTACCCGTGTAATGTATTACTTACACACTGAGCATCAGCTGTGTGATTATAGCACCATGCATTTAAAGCTTTTGGCGATGAAGGGAATTCTGTGAAAGCCTAACAGAGAGTTTCTTTCCAAAGGGGAGCTTTCAAGTTGCAGTCATCTCTGTCTGATTGTTAATATTAAGTTCTATGCAGCTCTTTATGCGTATAAGAATGCTTTAGCAGTGCGTGCGCATGGTTAGTCGTGCGACTGTAGAGCGGCGATTTAAGGGGTGCTGCTGCAGTGATATGCTCCCTGAATGAGACTCTGCCTTTTGGTAAAGAGAGTATGAATGAGATTATAGGCCTCTGCTGTCCTCTTCTTTCATTCACAAATTAGCCACCTGCAAAATGTATTCATCCTGAATCACACTGCGACAAAGATGGGACGTCTCCTGTAGGCAGACTCGGGGTCTGTTTGGCCTAACAGACCCCAGATAATGTGGATAATGTGGATGTGCAAAAATAAATGAAATGATTCTATATTTTTCACTCAGTTATTATTGTTCATTATTATTACCGTGTTGCTTTGAGCACTGATATATGTTAATATTAGCTGTTTTGATTGAATGCCTTTAATCTGAAGGCACTTGTGAACATGTTTTAAATATCCCTGGAATGAAAGACACAAAAAAAGAGAAGAAAAAAAGCTGGCTGCACCTCGCTCTTCTCTACCCTACCGTTAAAAATGAAAAAGCCCGTATTCAAACTTAAGGTTGTGGTGGAGTAGAGGGTCACTGCTGCTGTGGAAGCTGCTGCTGGCAAAGAGAGGTCAAAAGGAGAGGGCCTTCATGGCCTTATGGATGCTGTCTAATTAGTGGAATTGAGTGATACTGTCTGTGATCCTGGTGTGACCGCGTCTTCCTGCTGGGCTTTTCCTAAACTCGACCAGATTGATCACTGAGCCTTTTCCTCTGTCATGAAATGAACCCATTGTCCTCCTGCCCGGCCTCACAGAAGCACCCTGCTGAGCTTATTTAGAAAGCATCCGTGATCTAATTCCTTCCTATACAGCACCAAACTAAAGAAATTGGGGACGGTTAAATTAATGTGATTGAAGTAATTTTGTCACTACAGAGAGCCAGTTTTTACCAGTTCTGGTGAGGCTGGTCTGCTCTGTGGTTCTGCTATTTATTTCCCTTCTCTTGTTTTTTGGGGAAAAAAAGCCACCAGATCTATTCCTGGAGAGAGAAGTCTTTCTTTGAGAGAGAGAGAGAGAGACACTTTTTTTAAATTCTTCACTGGCAACGTGATAATGAAAGCATTTTTATTCCATTAAAATAAACGCATCTGCACAGTTACACAATCCTTTGTTTGATATCTCCAAGGAGAACAGTGGCCCGTAGTGAGATTCTGATGATGCACTTTTTTTGTTGCGCAACATCCGTTTCATGGTCCTGTTGGTGAGTCATCCATTAGTTTACAAGCAGAATTCAGTGCCGCTGCATCCTTATAGACGGATGAAAGAAAATAGGCCAAAATAAGATAATGGCTCGGGTAGATGTCAAACAGACTGGAGCATGAGCGTGTTTATTTCTCATTTTAATTAAGTAGAAAACTCCGGGTTTATTGTTCTCTTTTATTTCCTCTTCCTTCACATATCTGTCATCAGACAACAGCTGACAGGTTCTCAGACCTTTTTTTTTTTATAATTATTGTGGGTTAAGCCGATCCCCGTTTCTTCATCTTCCCACTTTGCATCTTGTTAACCCTTTAACCTCAATGACTGTTTGAGAGAGCAAGATTACACTGTTAAAGTGGAGACTTCAGCAAGTTTTGGACTGAAGACAAAAAAAAGCTAAATTGTCAGTGTCTCGTTTTGATCGATCTGCTTTTGATCATTTGGAGTAACACGAGGGAAAAGTTGCACTACAAAGCAGAGATTGTTAACATCGAGGCTATTATTTATTTCTGCATCATGAGACTAACTAAATGTTGGTCTGAGATCTTTAAGTCTTTGGTTTTGCACCGCAGGATTTTTTTGTGTGGTTCCAAAAAGAGGTTACCCAACATTGAGAAAGCATAAGAGGCCCCTTTTCCCTATGTGGAGTAGTCGGCCAAGAGGCCCCACATTCCCTTCAGAAAGCAGTATTGGTGAGTGTTGACATGAGTGCTGTATGATATCATTTTTCGCGGCTCCCACATAATCATCTGTTTCATACAGGATTACTTTCCATCTCTCCGCGTCTCAAAACCCGGCTTTGAATTTTTCACACTTTGAATAAAAACTTCGCTGTATGTGTGCAGCTTCTGTTGGTGCTTTGTGAGCATCGTGGACATATTTTGCCAATTGTTCCAGTTTCTCGAAGCATTTTAAAGTAATCGATACGTTTCTTTCTTAATGCAGCAGACCTATGTGTCCTCCAGCCACCAGATGGCACCCCCCAGTCCCAACACCAACAGTAGTAGCAACAGCAGCGGCGGGGAACAGCTGAGTAAGACGAACCTGTATATTCGCGGCCTCCATCCGGGGACCACGGACCAAGACCTGGTCAAGCTCTGCCAACCGTGAGTAATTTTTTTAACGTTTTGATAAAGAAGTTTCTGAAACATTTCTTTTTGTAGACTCTTGTAAACTCTATTCGACTGATTCCATGTCTTTACTCTCATTTTCAAAGTTGCACTGTTAATACAGTCTTTATCTTTGATTGATTGATTGATTGATTGATAGATATCTTTATCTTGAAGTGGAACATAAAACTATTTGTCTGCAGGGGTTAGCTTTGGGAAACACGGGAAGAAAGAACAGTCTCGCTCAGATCCAGTCAAACTTCCAAAACCACACCCTCAAGAACACTGTATATAAAGGATGGACGTAACCACAGTGGCATCAGCAAATGATGTGCTAAGTCACATTTGAAGCCTCATGCTGAGCGTTTCTGACCTTGCCATATTAGCTTTTTGTAACCAGTCATGATTGCTCACTGGATCCGACTGCGAAAAGGCACTAAAACCACCTTCTCTTTGCTACTGGGGGCCTAAAGGATAAAAGGAACTACTGATGGAGACCATAAAATCATCAGTGAAGTGTTTATTGAGAGTCTTGGGCTGTTAAACAGCCAGATTTCCTTTTACAACTAAGCTATTTGCCACCTGCTGGACCTTAGACAGGAAGCACTTCCTTGAGACTACGTTCATCTTTTAAATACAGGCTGTGTACACTTAGAGAACTATAAATGTATACATAATGGAGCCTTTCTGGCAAACAACTTGTTTTCTGGCTAATAGCTTATTTTCACTGTAGCCATCATAAAATAGACTTAGCTGCGTTATTTGAGTGAATGATTGAAGTCTAAAGAAACAAGACGCATTCGCAGTTTAACCTTATTATTTCATTTAATAAAGAGTAACAGCTGTAATTTAACGGCAGTATGTGGAAGAACCATACACATCCCACAACACCCTGGCACTTCCTCCTCATGCTGGTCACCAGCTTGGTCACATACTGCTGTGGGATGGCATCCCATATTTTGTTGCAAGTCAACCAATGTGGTTGTGCTGGTCACTCTGGCATGAACACCCAAGCTGATCCCACAAGTGTTCAGCAGGTTTGAGGTCAGGACTGGATACAAGCCATCGCATCCTCTCCACTCCCAAATTATGGAGGTATAGACTCTGATAAACGTGCTCTGTGGGGCGACCTATAGAGGACAGAATTCAGACTGTGGAGATGTGGAATTGCCATTGGTTGCAGAATCTCATCTCGATGTCTCTCCATTGTTTGCCATTGGCAGATAAGATTTGGCAAGTTTGTTGTGGGTGCAGCCCACATACTCGACTCTGCTGCTCAACCCATAAATGTATTTTCCTCACAAATGTGGCTCCATTTGAAGGGAAATTAAGAAGTTTTCAAACAGTACAAGGAATAAGTATTGTTACATTGTTACAACAAAGAAATAATTGACCGAACACAACTTTACTTACTTTTAGTGCCCAGTTTACCTGAACTGTGCAAATTCATCTTGTTTCTGTCTGTGGACAGTAGTTCTACTAAAGTCTGTGTAATGCAAAAAAATACTATATAATATGATGACTTGTAATAGGTAAGCGTACGTACTGCCTATACAGTTCAGTTAGGTTTGCGTGGGGCGTAGGTGTTGTTGTCCAGGTGCAACGATAAAGGACTCTTGCTGCTTCGTCTGAGGCAGCAGGCTGCAGCTCACGACACCAAAACACAGTCGAAAACGTCCTGCAATGTTTCTCTGATTGATTTAGCTGATGTGCTGTGTCTGCATCTGAGCCTTTCGGTGGAAGAGGAAGCCCTATCTCTCGCAGTCCATCTGACAGGTCACGTGTTTGCATGCTGAGAGTGATTACATGGTGCATGAAGGAAAAAAAACCCCTCACCGATCATTACCTTTCAGGTGGAATTTTGTGGCGCATTCATCACACGCGTTCGTCTCATTATGCTGATGAAAATATGACTTATCTGTCAGCGCTGGTGGACGCATACACACGTCACACGCTGACTGGTGGCTTCAGAGTGCTGCTATCTGGCCTTTAAACAGAACCAGACTAGCTGTTAAGCTAAGCTTATCCCAACCTGCACTACGATAGGCTCACTATTGGGCTTTAAGTGAATAAGTAAATGGTAAGTGTTCATGTATAGCGACTTTTTTTTTTTAACAAAGCACTTAACAATTTGTATCTCACAACTTCCAAAGGTAAAACATATAGATAGGTAGGCCACAGATGAAGTATTACTTCCATAAAAAATGCCAGAAAGATGTTCAAAGGTTTCATGGAGCTGTTGCTGTTTTTGAGCGTCGTGTTTGTGTCTGGAGTCAGAGTTGTTTGCTTGTATGTGTAATGCTGTTTGGACAGAAACTTTATTTATCTGTTCATAATGAATGAAGTTGATTGTATTTTACAGTCCATGTTAATCTGAAAGCTTTTTTTTTTATAGTTGATGAATAAGTTGGAGAAGGAGTCACAAGATCTGTTCTGTCCGAGGCCGTGTTCTTCATCGGTCAGAAGGCATGAAATTCAATTAAGGCCAAAATTTAGTGTTTGGAAAAACGTTAATAACTAACTATATATAACTATTGAGACAGGAAGGAAAGAAAAATGGTTTGTGAGTAAGGATGCAGAATTAGGCAGAGATGAGGAAAAAAATAAATGTACAATATCTCCTGATTTATCCGCCTCAGCGAATGCAGACTTGCACACCTGTTGGCAAAGAGCCTAACCAGCATAGTTAGCTTTGCAGACAAGCATGCAGATAAAAATACCCAAACTGGTTTTGGCTGCTGCAGGTGACTGCTGTACGTCACAGAAGTGAACCTAATTCCCGCCTCCATCAGGGCTCTTTCACAGTAACAGCACATCTCTGTGAACAAGCTCAAGCAACTTCTAATTAAAGCTGACTCTAATTTTCAGCAACACAACGCATCTCTTTACATTTTTACATTTTAATCATCCTGAAGTATTAGAAGTATCCACCGAGCAGTACTTGACTTGGTGACCACACACGTGACTTGTCACACGTGGAGCAATCCAAGATGTGAAACGTGCAGACGTGAAACGCAGGAAGTTTGAGTGTTAAAGCAGGAGATTTACAGAGAAGCCATTGTGGACTGGCAGAGGAGTGGAAAGAGCACTGAGACTTTAGAGGTGGGTGGGGGGGAGGGCCGCTGTTGAAGGAGAAACTTA
>VOQJ01044138.1:14655-33239 GCA_015052665.1 Apistogramma diplotaenia
AGGAAGCATAACATTGTAGCAACAAATAGTGTCCAAAGTATACCAACAGCTATCTGCTCGCTCCCCAGTGAGTCCACTGTGCAGCAAAATTCAGTGGGTGGGTGAGCATCAAGTAAACAAGCACACAATTGCAATACAGTTTGCTGAAAACTGCTTGTTCGTTTGCATTTCTTTGCAATCATTGTTTTTACAAAAGCATTTCAGTGTGTTAATCCTGTTAGCAGCCCCAACATCAGTCCTCCGAATGCAAGAAATGCGCCTGATGTGATTTTTATTTTTCAAAACTGGATCTGGTTAGAAATTCTGCAAATGAAAGTGTAGATAATATTCAGTGATTAGACATAATGTAGAATATTTAACTCAGACGACCACTTCTATCGCCGGAGTGTTTTGCATTACATTTAAATGTATAAATTTCCTTTGGAACAGGGCTGGCCTCCAGCTGGTGTGAGATCAGAGAAACTTAGTTACAGCAGAAGAATCTTTGACATCTGATATAAAACTCTGCACACATTTCATTAAGGGAAACTTAAACATCCAAGAGAGGGATTAAAAACCAGCAACCTGGATGGAAGAAGTTTTATTCACAGTTTCAAGTTAAGTGGCTCAAGTCCTCACTTGATGGGTGTGTGCCCTCTAAAAGCCTCAAAATCTAAATAGGTGGATTTGGCTGAAAAGCAGGGGAATTTATTTATTTAGCTTTTATGTATTAAAACAAGAATCCAGAACCAAAAAAAGGTGAAAGGGGGGGAGCAAGGAGAGAAAAGAAATGATTGATTTCATTTGTCTAGAAAAAAATAGCCTGAATGCTAAAATTGTAAAGCAGATGAGAGAACAAAAAATAAGTGAGAAGGCGCAAAGAAAGAGCGAGATAGTGAGAATAGCTGAGTGAAAGTGCCAAAGAAAGGAGAAGGAGAGAAGAAGAACATGAAGGAGGGGAGAGGAAGGAGGGAGGAAAAGAAGAGAGATAGTAACAAAGAGGAGAGAGGAGGCTGCCAGCGCTCTCGCTCTCTATGAAGCATCTTAAGGCCTCAGACTCTCATGTATATTAATGGCGCTGCGATATGACAATGGTGACACAAAGCCTGTTTACAGGGAGCTGGCTGGCTGCAGCCAGGTTGAAGCTGTTTAGCATGCGAAGCTGCAGGGATTTATCACGCTGCACCCATGTTGGAGGCTGCTCAACTTAATACAGCAACACAGCTTTCTGTACAGTGCATTTACATTTTCCTCTTCCTTTTCAGGCATTTAGCTGACACGCTTATGTAGAGCAACTTACAATGAGAGCAAGATTGGAAAAAAAACACTCCAGGATCCACACTAAAAGACTGCAACCAGACAGGATGAAGGAGGTCAAAGGTCAGGGGTTAAGCAGTCTTATAAAACGGCTACAACAAACAGAGTGAAGTGAAAGAACTACAGTAGATCTTCTAATTGCTGTCATAAAAAAATAATTTGAAGTTGTTCAGCCGTTATCAGAATTTAGAGAAAAACCTGCAATTGTGTCAACAAACGAAGCTTGTCTGTTTCACAGGACATTAGTGGATGATGATGAAAAGGTTGGTTTTATAACAGTTCACACATTCTTCTCACAACACTTTTTAACTTTCTTAATTGGATAAACAGCCTCGAATGTTCTTGCCTCGAATAAAGTTCACCTGTACTTGTAACTGCAATAAAAGAATACTCATCTGCTCCTTTTTCTGAATTGGTTTCTTACAGGTATCTGAGAGTCTGTTTTCATTTGCTCCTTAGCAGGTTACTTTTGCATTAGCCTGGATTAAGCCGAGTCGAGGTTTCAATGCTGCTGAATGTGTTTTTTTTATATGTTTCTTTAAGAAAATAGTAACTTCGAAAAACCTTTAGGCCACAGTTAAATATTGATCACCAGAAACCTGTTAAAAGCTGGTCCTGCAATACACACATGGTGTCTTATTTTAATTAACTAGTCATTTCCTCTGAATGAGTGATTTTAGCAACAGATCTCATGAGGACTTTGAACTAAATCTGTCATCTTACGCAGGCAAAACAAGTTAAATGGGACTGGTTTAAATTATTAGTTCTTTGTAAAAAGCTTTTAAAACCAACCACCATTGTGACAGATGATTCTAGACACACAAGGAACACTTTAACAGGAACACCACACAAACACTGGGCAGGCTCTCCATTTGCTCTCAAAGCTGCCTCAGTTCTTTGTGCCATGGATGATGGAAATGCTTCTGGTCAGCAGTTCGACGAGAAGGAAAAAACTGAACAGTTGCTGCTGAAATGAACGACCAACAAAGTCATGTTCTGTCTCCTTTCAGATGCATGCAGGTATTTTTTTTACAAAGTGGATTTTATACGTTTGTTCTGAAAATATGTACATGGAAATGCAAAAGGCTCAGCAACAGCACAAACCAACCGGTGGGGGCGCTACTCTAAGCATTTAGAAATATTAGCCAATCACAAGCCTGCAAACAAGAACACTGACATCAAAACAGGAGATAAAATCACACATTTGAAACTGCAAGACAAAATATGTTTTCCTTGTCCACAAGTAAATGTGAGTTTCTGAAAATTTTCACCCTGTAGATTTTTCAAAAGCTCCATTTTTACTGACCACAAATGCTGTTTGTGTGTACTTGAAAGACTAAAACACAAAGCTATGTTTGAATGGCTATGTCAGTCTGTCTTTATCTAATAACGTCTAACAAAATTTAAGCCATTACTAAAACAGTGATGCAAATAATAAAATTAGTATTAGTATTTGATTCAAATGTAGCTTAGTGACCCGTTTGAGAGAGAATGGCATTTATTAATATAAGTTCGTTATTAGATACCTCTTGCAGCTGCTTCCCCGTCTTTCCAACTCTTATGTGTTTTCTATATGATAACTTGGTATCTCAAATAAAAAATGAATATAGCTTCTTCACACCTGATATTTTTCCATATAAAAATATATTCAGTTCAATTTTATTTAACCAGCGCCAAATCACAACAAACAGTCGCCTCAAGGAGCTTTTTATTGTAAGGTAAAGACCTTACAATAATTACAGAGTAAACCAACAATCAAAACGACCCTCTATGAGCAAGCACTTGGCGACAGGAAAAACTTTGGTTGCCGCCGTCCCAGCAAACATGCCCCCATGCAGCCTGTGTGGGCAAGCCTGCTGTGGACTGCATGTACAGGGTGCATACAGCTTACAGCATACACCCCTAATTTCTAGCATTCTTGCTCTTAGTGAATGCGGCGCTGTAGAATAAGATATAAAAACAAAATTGCTCTCTGTGAGTGAGTTGTTATGAAACTATGCATTGTTGTTTTTTCATACCAGACCGTAAACGTGCTTTTTAATACTGTTTAGTTGAGCATTTTAAGATGGGTGTCTCAAAGGAAAGAGGGATTTGTTTTTGAAGCCAGCCTCAAGTGGCCATTAGAGGGACTGTGATTTTTGACATTTCATGTTTCAGCCCCAGAGGCTGCCATTTTGTGTTGCTCTGCAAAAAAAAACTAAAACAACAACAAAAAAATAAAAGAATAAATAAGACAAATAAATAAAATTGCAATTGAAAAGTAACAGCAATTCTAGGCATTAAGCTCCAACTTTTAGTTTTCTTCAGTTTAATTGTCTTGATACAGTATTAACTGCAGTAACACAGATTGAGACTAAAATTTCATTAGGCCAGTCTCGTAAAATGTGACATGCAAGGTTGCTTTTATCACTCTGTGTGAATGGGGCCTTCACTGCCTAGGTAAACACACAAGCACTCGCCCACACACACAACTCTAATTTGTCTAGTTTGCCTCCAGCTTCTTTTCCACCTGCCTGGTGAGAACGAGATCGAGCTCTCACTCTCACGTTCTCACTCCTTCCTCATCTATGGTGATGCCCCAGCAGAGAGGAGGGGGAGGTGTGGTTGGGAGGTCTGGGAGAGACAGATTCGAGTCTTTATTGAAAGATCATATGGGATGACTGAGGAATCCCATTATTTGTTGATTAAGTATTGATCCTGAGCCATCCAAGTATTAACAAGTAAGCTAATATGGGCTGACCCATGGGACCAGTGGCTTGGGGTGTGTGTGTGTTTGTGTGTGTCCTTGCGTGTATGACTGAATGAGAAAATACAGAACGATGACAGAGTCAGAGAAAAGAAGGGAGTGTGCCTGAAAGTGTGACAGGCTGGGGGAGCAGGAGAGAAAGAAATTATCACAATAAAGGCAGACGGAGAAAGACACCGATTAAAGTTCGAGATGACACCGAGCCAAAGTATGGAGAGAGTTGACTGTGTGAAAAGAAAGTGGAGTGAACTTAAGTGTTAACAGGTCAAAGAAAGAAAGAGAAAGAAGAGGGGAGCGAGGTATTTAAGCCGGGGGGAGAGGGGGGAGGTGAGATGCTCAAGGCTTTGGTTGAAATGTCAAGCGCTTACTGCCGAGTGGAGATCAATTCCTTCATTACTCTCTGCTCCTACCATTACCATCATCACATGGCATTTCTACAGTGAACTGATGTCCCCCCCATTACATACATGCATTCACATACCCACTCACACTGACTTCACAAAGCACTTTCACCCACATACATATTCCAAAGACTACAATTAAAAAAATTGAATTCATTAAGAAGATTATTTGATGATTTTAAGTTTTATTGTATTGTGGGAATGTCAGGCTCAGGCCCATGTGTTCAAGAGCTAAAGCATTAAGACACAAAGTCCCCATGAATACATGCAAAATAAATGACAACAAAAAGTAAAATTATCAAAATGATCCATTTATGTGTGCAATAATTTGTAAATATTCTTCTTGGTTTCTCAAGACTTCCATACTGGTTTCAAAACCTATGAATAACTACAAATAAATGATCTTAACCTATCAGCGAGGTTGGCACCCCATCTAGGGTTCGGTTTTGGGTTCAGTTTGTCACCGTTTGCTGCTATGGCTGCCAATGCAGGACTCACAGATATATGTTACGTTTTGTACTGAAGCCGAGCAAAAGGGGGCGTGTCCAAATGAAGCCTGTGTCGAGGCCCGTCTCGTTTTTGAGAAAATCATGTGGCAAAAGCCAAACGAGGCCCCGTTTTCTGAAATCACGTGACTGCTTCATTATGTGATTCGAGTTGCCGAAAAAGACGTGGAAAACAGAGGAAGTGTTCCAGGTGATCTGAGTGTGATAGCGTGATAGCACCGTTATAGCGGCATAATCAGAAGCACCTGTATCCTGTACAAATTAGGACTTTAGTTTCTGCGCACCGCTGATTCTTCACTCCTCTGTGACAGTGTTTTGTGGAAGGAATCGCCACAAGCACCCCCACCTCCATCCAAGCACTTCTTGTAACTGTTAATCCACAAAGCCACCACACATTGTCTATATGCAGTACTATATACTACTAATACTATATACTATACTAATATACCGCTTAGATATGCCACGATCAGGACTGATTTATTTGATCTGGTTTTACACACAGCTCATGTTTGTAAATGAGAAATGGTCCTCAAACATTTTACCTGGTAAAATAAAGGTTAAAAAACAAACCAATACCTCAAATGGAGATTTTGACATAATTGTATAATTATGCTAGAAGATCCACCAGCTAATGTGCAACAGAACAGTATGAATGCTGTACATCAAATGTCCAGCAGATGTCAGCACTTGAAATGAGCTGTTAAATGGGGCTTTGTGTGATCGGGCTTTTGGCTAAACATTCGGCCGGGAAGATTCGACACATTCACGGGGCCTCATCATAGCATCACTACTCACAGACAAGAGCTCCACTTAAGTGCTTTCATTAGCGACTCTTAACATTAACATTGCTTGATGTAACTTGAACATGAACACTAGAGACACAGCATTTACCATAAACATAGCATGAGGCACACAGCTGGAGGAATACCTCCACACAATGACGAGGACACGACAAGGAGCAAAGGAAGACACAGACTAGACACACAAGGCTTGAGGAGGGAACAGGTCACAGGTGAGGGGTACAGCTGAACATAATCAGATGAGACAAAGGGAAGCAAAACTAAACATAAGCACACAGAACCAAGAAGATTCAAAAATTAAACAGGAAGGAACTTAACCTATCGCAAGATGCAAGATCAAATAAATCAAATATATCAGTGCTGATCGTGGCATATTTAAGTGGTATATTAGTATAGTGTATTAGTAGTATATAGTACTGCATATAGACAATGTGTGGTGTCTTTGTGGATTAACAGTTACAAGAAGTGCTTGGATGGAGGTGGGGGTGCTTGTGGCGATTCCTTCCACAAAACACTGTCACAGAGGAGTGAAGAATCAGCGGTGAACCAAGAATGAACCAAGTAAAACTGAAGCCAATAGTAAACTAAGAAACTAAGCTACAAGATAACCAGAGAATCAAAAGCAACACAAAACAGAACAAATACAAAGAAGAACAACATGCCATGGGCCCATGATCATCTGTTTGCTGGTGTTTTCTTTAGTTGCTGTGCATTTGGGCCCTTCAGGGCCACCGTACCATACGGATTAAATGAAATATTAAAAAATGCTCACTTGTAATATCTTTCTGTGTAAATATCGCATATTACAATGTGGGACACCTGCGAGTTAAAATCCGCTGCTGCTTTTAAAAGTACAAAATTGATTTTCTTTCTAAAATTGGAGCATGCGGCTTTTAATCAGGTGCACTCTGTAGTCCGGAATTTACGGTATACATTTTTTTCAAAGTGGACACATTTGATGACATCCAGGTGGACAGCAGTGAGAGGCTTTCTTGAACTGAGCTAATGACTATGAAGACTGAACATGGTGTGAACATGGCATTGAACTGTAAACCTCCAAAAGTTCACCCAGCCTCTCTTCCTCATTCAGCGCTGAAGCACACACTGTGAGTCCCCACTACACTTCCATCCTTCATCTGCCCTCATGGTTCTCCCTTTTGAACTTAGGGGTGGAGGAACTAAAGCTTGTGATCTTGAATACACACCTGGTTACAGCAAAGCTGAGCCAATGGGCCAAAATTAGGGAAACACTGAACAATTTGTTCTTCACTCTCAGTAGTCTGGACATGGGTGCACAGCTTCAGAGAAGAAGAAAGCTTAAAGGTGTACGGAGTTATTCAAAGTAATGCCACAACACAACAGATGCTGCCTTAACAAGGTTATGGTCAGATATTACTGCAGTGTCATTTGTGTGACAACTGATGACCATGGCTTAATAATACCCCCACTATTACTATTAAAGGGGGTCTGTTAGGATTTCTCTTACATATACAGTTACATATTGGAGAAAATTGGATATTCATATAAACATTATTAAAGTTTTAAATAATGTCTCTCTCTCTATATATATATATCTATATATATATATATATATATATATAGATATAGATATGTATACATATATATATGTGTGTGTGTGTGTAAGAACAACTGGCTAAATCACAAGTCGGCTACCACCCATATACACAAATTTTATTTTATTACACCAAGAAAAAACAATCTGAGTTGGGCTTTAAGTCAGTGATGCTCTGACACATCAATTTTAAAGGAGCTCTTTGGATGGAGTTCCCTGTTAAAATTTTGTTAAGCGAAATCATTTGGTCTGTAGAGCACCTGTGCGATCCTTAAAAACGTTAATAAAAAATTAAAGCTGAATTTGTGGCAGCAACATGAGGGCCTTCAGGCTTCACCACATCAGTGAGACAGGCATTTAGCTGGCTGGCACCTTATATCACACTGCCACCTGTGATGTCTCCTGAGCAAGGCTGTACACTACATTCTGAAACTGTCACAGGCAATCAATCTTCTCCGACTGACTTAACTGCTCAGCAGTTAACACCACTAAATACTACATGAACTTGAGTCAGCCAAATCAATTAAAAATGTGTTTTTTTAATCAATCTATTATACCCAGTGTAATCTACTTCTAATCTAGTCATCAGCGTGCCCAAAGTAAACTCTGATAAACTTTACTGCAGCATTATTTTCACAGCTTTGATATCACCTGCTCTTCTTTTTTATCTTCTGTCCTCCAGCCACTGTAAATAATTCATTTTTCATTAAAAACTCATTACCACTAAAAACCCTGCGTTTATATTATCACAGAGTACGGGAGAGAAAAAGAGAGAGGAAAGGAGTGTGTGTGTGTAGGTGTGTGTGTGTGTAGGTGTGTGTGTGAAAAGAGAGAGAGAACGGAGTTGAAATATGAGGCAAAGCCATAAATAGATTGTGTGCTCTAATGTGATTGTCATCCTGCGGTTGCTCTTTGTCTTCAGAGAATGCAGAGTGATGAGTCCAATGAGAGAGAGATCAATGAAAGACAGGCAGAGGAGAGAGGGAGGGAGGGAGGGTGGTGAAAGATGAGTGAAGACAGAGGGAGTGATGACCAGCTTTTCTGGATAAGAAAGAGAAAGGGAGCGATTGTGCCTGCGCCTGCACGCTGCATGCTGAGAAAGTGAGAGCTTATGTAGCACACTGTTTTCATATGCAGATCAGTTGGTGTTATTATTCACTGTTCACAAGCTTGGGTGTATGTTTATGTGAATATACAGTAGTGGATTAAAGCTTTGGTGTCATATAACATCCTCTGTAGCAGCCATCTTAGAGGTTTCCTCCCAAACAGGTTCTTTTCAGAGACAGTTCATTTCGATCCTTCTTTAATTGGAGTGGGGTCATAAACATGTTTGCTTGTTATCGTATTGATTTTGTGTGAAAAGATATCAGAAGACACACTGGAGAGAGCTAACTAGCTAGCAAAGTCAATATCCCCAATTCACAGAATAAGGCCAGTCATTTTCTGCATTTCTTTGTATCTAAATCCTCATACTGTAGCTTGTGTTTCTCTGGTTTATAGAATTCCATTAATGCCCAAAAACTATCAAAACATGTATCATTAACCCACGCTGTTGTGTTGCACTGGGTGACATGTTCTTTCATTATCATAGATGCACACACTGTAGCTCATGTTGATTCAAGCACATATACATCATCCAGCCATGGGTGTAGTGCCCTTTGCTGTTACAGTTTCTCCACCAGCCACTTGAGGCTGGCTGCACAAAGCAAAACAATCCCAGGTTAAAATACCCACTGAAACAGCATTCAGAAGCTACAAAAAGTGTGTTTACAGCCGTGCACAAATAAATAAATGAAAATGATTTAAAAAAAACCCTTTTGGAGCTCCATAGATTTCTCTCTTCATGTCAACTGCATGTGGAGTAATTTAAATCATCCATCCGAATATTGGAAGTGAGGGGCATGGCCAATTTGATTAACAGTCATCACTACTCAGCAGCAGGAGCCAATGCCTGTCTGCTAAGCTAATCTGTCATGGAGTGGACAGCTCAACTGTGGTTGTGCTACATGGTATAAACTGTCCAAGAAATGTACTTCAGTTTTGGTAAGTGAAATTCTAGTATTTTATTATTCCGTCTGGGCAAACAGGTTTGTGTGTTTCACCTCTAGTTTAACTGATAAAGCTTGCTTATGGCATTATATTTCAGTCAAAAGTCACGCGCGAGAAAAAACATAATCCGCACAAATAAAGTTGGTCCATGAGCGCAGGTATTCTTTCCTTGTGAGTAAATTCTACATTCAACACCAAACGCGCATAGAACTCAGCAGTCGCACACGGAAAGAAGCCATATCAGCTGAGCTAGAAAAAGAAGATTTAATGAAGTATACTTTATTTTCACTAGAGACCTCTATAACATCTTCAGATGGTATTGGTTCTGCAGAAATAGTAGTCCAATGCTAATGTTGCCATTGCAGATTACATTAGTAATAAAAAATAACTGCAACAGCTTGCTACATGTTACTGAGACATATATGTAAAAGTAACATTGCACAACTGCTTCAGCTGAAATTGCCAGCAGTGGACGCTGTTACATTAACTTATGGCGAATTCCGAATTCGCCTTCTTGAACTTACTCACAAGGAATGAACACCTGCGCTCACGGAATGACTTTATTTGAACACCATACTTGCTAACCAAGCTTGCTAGCTAGCACTAGCCAATAACCCTCTCCTCCAAGGTTGTTCAAAAACGATCGGTGTTTGGCTCGAAAAAAAACAGCATAGCAGATGAAAATTGCTTCAAAACGTGGCCCAGAAGCCAGAGCTGCAGACAGCGAAAACAAACCACAGCTCCTAGGCGTTTCAAAATTGCTAATCTTTATTGTTTAATTTAAGCTCCAAGTTAGAGAAAGGACTGCAGACATGCATGAGCACAGAGTGTTTACAGTGACAAAATACATGGATTACATATTATCTGTTATATATGCTGTTCAATGAGACTAATAAGCCCTAAAATTATGCAACTCATGAAACAAAAAACGTAAAAAAGTATCCTTGCAAAATCTTTTTGATACTTTCACACTGATTTGCTTTTTTAAATTCAACACAACTACCTCAATACAAATGAGTCTTTATAACCATGTCAAGTTTAAAGTCAAAATGTTCAAATGATAGAACACAACACCATCCATAGTTTTGTGACATCTGGTGATGAAGAGCTTTTAAAATATGTCAGCAGGTACACGAACTTTCACCTGGGATTGTTTTGCAGGTTTTGCTTTCAAGTTGCACTTTCATTCTATGAAGAAAATAATACATATAACTGTTAATATTGTAGTATTTGTGTATGTATGCTTATTGCATGCAGCATTTGATTATGTGTAACTTAATTCTGTTTGTGTGTCAGTTTATTGAGATGTAATCTCTAATCTTTGCCTGTGTGTCTGTGTTTCTACGTGCAATTGACCACGCCGTTTGGTGTTTGCCTTGTCTGGCAGCCAGTCAATAGGACGGCGTGATTATTCAGATGGGCCACAGGTTTAACTCTCCCCTCCTCATTGACTTGATGAAGGTTTTAGTCCTGTTAAGAAGCTGACACACTTCATTACTGAGAACATTCCTTTATTGATTAAACCTTTCCAAGGTCTGGCCTTTCTTTCTCAGGAAGAATCTCCTCAGTAATAACTACAACAAACCAAATCTTTTGCATATGCATATAAGATACCTGTATGTTAAATCAAATGAGCTGTGTGTGAAAACATCAAATTGTTTTTATCGTGCATATTTACAGTAAGTAGCAGCTTGGAATATAAGTTGCTGCTAAGTAAGGTTGTTCCTTAACATCTGTTAAGACTGCTGGACAGCAATGGCTGCCTGTTTTATGATTATTTTATGAGCTACTTTATAGCAAGAATATTCTTATAAAAAGGTGTACTGTATGCTCCGACTGCCCTTAAAGAGATTCAAGGTTCTCCTTCATAAGGAAACTTCCTTTAAAATCCTTTTTAACATTAGTGAATTAATTCAATTCCTGCACAGCACCATAATCACACTAAAATACTGTGTTGTATGTTTTAATATAAATTTTGATAAGGAGATTATCTTATAAAATAAAAATATTACATCTTTAATGTTGTTTTCTATGGTATTTAACAAGCTGCCTTTTCCACAAGTGCAAAACCAGTTAAATGTGTCATGGATACTGCAGCTTTTTGTAGGCTCGCACCATTTGTTAAATCACATTAAACGGTTGTTGGTTAATTGGTTAAATCAAGAAGGTTTCATCTTTTGGCGGCAACTGCTGTAATCATGGCAATTGGGTCTTAGAGTATGATGTTATAAAAGCCATGTACATGGGCTGAAAAGAATGAAATAAGCAATAAAGAGGGGCTCCTCTTCTGCTGTTGTTCATAAATCTATATTATAAGAGAGAACGGCCATTTTTTCTTTCACTCCTTCTGGAGATTGGCCAAATGTACAGTACTGGAATCTATCTGAATGGGGAGTTTATGTACAATGATGCATCAATAACTGGTAAGCATACCCTTCCCATTGCAAACACATACTGGGTACTTCACTAGTGAGCTAATATATGTAATCCAAGGAACTAATGCAGCACATTCATCCTCTGGGTGATTGGCAGCATTTAACATTTATGCACAAGGTGTCATTTGATGGTTTTGGCAGGTAATGGCACAAATGAGATGGGCCTGTCCCACCCTCAGTCATCATTTTAAAAAAATGCAGGGTTATTGTTGTGAAGGCATGTTTCATTAACCCAAAAACAAGTGAAAGTTAAAGAGCAAAATGAAGCAAAGTGCAAAATAGGAAGTTACAGCAGGACACAGGAGGCGATTCACCTCTCATCCAAGAGGCATCTTCAGTTGTAAAATCAAAAGGTACAGAGTCCCAGGCTTATGACACCAGCTGTCAGCCACCAACAATGCAGTGTTTAGGCCCCTTCCCTGGTGCTTCAACCCTCGTTCAGTGACCTCAAAAGGTCACATGATAGGGTGGGGCAAGGCCTCTGTAGGTTCACCTCAAAGCCCTGGTGGTAATGACCTACTCCTTTTTTCACATCTTGTCTTGTGATGACACATTATTGTCTCTTGTTGGCTGATACTGCAGCAGCCTGTGCATCAAGGACACCTTGCACCTAATAGAACAGGAGGCATGTGAAAAAATTGGAAGGTGCCCTCGGGTAAGACCATGTGAAAAGCTTAGAGCACTGCAGTAGAATACAGTGCACTCAATGGTTGGAAATTGTTTCATGTGAACATGCGTCATCAACCACTGCTCAATCAAACTAGTTCCTTTATCATTTATTACCTTCAACAAAATGCCTGATGATGATGATGATGATGATGGATGAGTGAGAAGCTGTTGTTTATTCTTTTTTTTTAACTTGGTAACAACTACTTGATATTGATGGCTTGCTGTAACTGGGAAGAAAAGCTTAGATTGCCTTAGACTACATGAGCCCAGCAAAGCTCTGGTACAGCAGTGGATCAAGAAAAATGTAACTGACATAAAAAAAAAAAACCTCCTAAAATGAATTTTACAGAGTGGCAGTAGCTTTATTTATGTACTTTTTTAATTAGTGATGGGTTGACCAGTGTTGCTGTGTTGTGTGAGATTTAATGCTCTTTGTGGAATTTGCAAACTGCCTTCTAAATATACAAGCAGACAACTGTTACAACTGTTTTTTCACAAAGGTGAAATTTAGCAAGTGCTACTGAAGAGCATCATCAGCTTACGGTCTGACCTGCACCACTCGTTTACCACAAGTTTACCACAACATTGGAAACTATCATGTCTGCACCAATAGCCTGCACTTGTTTAAAGTATCTAGTGTTTTACACAGTTCACATAATTTTGTTTGTTTTTCAGTCATTTCACAATACATTGATTCTGCAGTACACCTTCACTCAGCGTGTGCCAAAGGGGAGACAAAAGCTGTTGGATGATATTCCTTTGGCTATTTAAATTTAGAACTTTCCCACTACTTTAAAAAAGTTGCTCTGTTATGCCGAGGTAACAGTTTTATTGATATCTGCAGTATGAAAACATGACAGAGATGAGAAGAAAAAAAAAGATGCTTGTAGCATGTTCAGTAACATTCCTTCTTGATTTGGGGAGTATCACTGTTGCTCGAAGGAACAGCATCACACAGAAAATGAAGTGACATGTATTTATTGAATAGTAAGGGCCAGTGAAAAGTTTGAAAATACTGCTTTTATGAAAATGCATCTGTTGTTTTTAATAATTTACTTAACATAAATAATCCATCAGTAAAACAGCATGTACTGTACTCTGCAGCCCTAGTTTCAACTCAACAAATGGTTTCCTTTCAGAACGATACACTCTGCACTCATCCACACTTACAGGTTATATGCACCACACTGGTACTCTATATAAAACTTTGCAAACCCAGTTATAAAAGTTTAAAAGGTGTTGCCTTGTGAACCTAATCGCCTGTTTAACAACCTGTGAAGCAAGCTAAACTGGGACACACACACACACACACACTAAAACACACACGAAAGATAGAAAGATACAGGATGTGGTGCAGCACAAATGTGCGTGCCGAGGGCTATATCAAATCATTCCAGAGAATCTGACAACATGTCTCAAAATAACAAACATAAATAAGGAAATGGGGGCAATGAAAAACACATTAATACACATGACATGGAAAACACATGACCAGCATAGCGCTCTGGAAAACTTTTTCTCAGTATGTAAATTCTCTCCATCAGCTGGATATGTTTTCCTAAGCAAGATTTATATGAATAGAGAAAACTGCTCCTTATTCTGTCCATCCTTCTTTGCTTAACGTATAAATGTAGCTCATGCGGCTTTGAGCTGAGCTTCCTCTGTGTCAGCACCTTTAAAGACAAAGCAAAAAAGTTTACTGAGGTTATCACTGCTAACTGAAAGGTATTTTGCTGCTGATACAGCTTCAGTGAAATCAATAACCATTTAGTAAATTATGTGATCATGCCAAATTTGATGAGTCTCTTACAGACTTAGATTAGCTACAGCCCCTCCCGCCCACACTAAGGAGCTTGTCTTGTCTGGCGAGATGCCAATTAATAATTGCTAAGTAATAATGTATATTACAGTATGCAAATATGCTTTCTATTCAGATACTGTCATTAAATTGTATGCACTTAACTATCTGTTCAAGGCAGATACTGAGTCTGTGTTTGATAGATTCATATTTTAGTCAAAGTAATTAAGCATCATTTGTAGTTGATTAGATGGACTTTCTGTATGCTGCATAAAAATAATTTACAGTTTTACAAGATTTTTTTTCTTCTTTGGGTTTCTTTGAGAGGTTGTTGAACAAAGTGTTTTTATGCTGCCAAAATTAGGCATAGTTGTCAAAGCTACATGGATTTGATGGGCTTTCAGTGCACCACGTGGATGCTCGTCGGGACTGAGATCTGAGGAGTTTGCCTTGAAGACCTTGGCTTCTTTGTTGTGGTCCTCAAGCAAATCCTGTGCATCTTTTGTTTCTCTGTGTGTGTGTGTGTGAGTGAGTGAGTGAGTGAGTGAGTGAGTGAGTGAGTGAGTGAAAGAGCAGAAACTCCTCCAGATTGTGGTTTGAAGTTGTGGGATTCTTGGGTGATGGGATGGGTGACTGGGGCTATAAAAGCCAGAAAACCTAGCTGATCTACATTTTACCAGTCTCACCTTCAAGACCAACGTCTCCTGTAGCTCAGGTCAGTCACAATCAACTGGGAAAGCCAGGTTTACTTATGTAACATAGTATTATTTTCCAGTAAATAATATTTTTTATATGAGCTGGTGTTGATGATATCAAG
This sequence comes from Apistogramma diplotaenia, assembly GCA_015052665.1. NCBI lineage: Eukaryota > Metazoa > Chordata > Actinopteri > Cichliformes > Cichlidae > Apistogramma > Apistogramma diplotaenia. The sequence continues at coordinate 29,746 of VOQJ01044138.1, forward strand.
TTCACACAGGTTTCACATGTAATCTTCAAAAATAAATTGTTTATATAAATACAAGCAGCAGTAAATGGCATACATCATGGGCGCGATATGAAGCACATTAATGAGACCATGAATAAGAAACATATTGATGTTTTACATAATTATATGTAAATTATTTAATTATATGTCACATCAGATTTCCCAACATATGAACCTACAGAGCAGCTTATTCACTATTTGATTGGCAACAGTTAACGTGTTTTTTTTAAATTTCATATCAGCATTCTTTACATATACAAACTAACGTAGAAAAAAACTTTTAAAACATTATTATCTTCATACCTTTACTTATAAATAAAGATTTTTTTGAAGAAAATCATTGATAGCTTGTTTGCTAACTGTTTACTGTAGCTTGCTGTCTAATTCTATTATTCAGCAGCTGAGGAGTCTAAGAAGAATCCCTGTGATCACCAGCGCCCCCTGCCATGAGGCACCTGAACTGCGTGCCTCATCTAGTGCCTTTTCACAGCAGTTCTATGATCGCTCAGCACAAGAATACGTTACACACTTACAGTTGTTGATGAAAAAAAACACTGTGCATTAAATACACCAGCTAAACTATAGAAATTTTTTGCAGAAGGACAGCAATATGATCTCACTGCACAGCATGGCAGCATAGTTAGCATAGTCATTGTGCAATCCATGGTGAGGCTCAGCGGGCTGCTACCTCACCGCTCGTCTCTTCTTAGTATTTGAACGATAATTTTGTTCGATTTAAAAAAAAAAATCTAAAATTGGTGATGTTGAATGGAAAAGAACTTTAAAATACAAATCACTGAATAAATATAACTATTTATTAAATGTTTTAATTTCATATTTTTTTATGATGACAGGTGAGTCCTCACCTGCCTCTCCTGACTGCACGTCACTGGTCTGATGTAAAAATACATGATTTTAAAAGTAGATTTAAATTGATATTCAGTAAATCTTCACTTATTTTGATGCTGAATACTAGTCAATACTAATTCCAATGGTGCGGCTAAAAATGAAAACCATTGAATTAAACAATCTTTTTTAATTACCACATGTAAACATTTATAACAATTTTACCCTAAATATATTACATATAATACATAAAGAAATTTGCCAAAAGAAAAGATCCTAAATGAAGACAAGGTGGTAACTGTAACAGCCATTTTGTAGTGGAAAGAAAAGAAAAAAGCATTGATGGTGGTTGTCATCAAAGCTGCTTATTTTTTCATTAACCCTGAACACTTCATGAAATTTTAAATCTTTAAATTTTACAGGATGATAAAGCTGCAGAAACAATCATAAAAGCTAATAAATAATAGTCCTATTTTTTGCTAATAATACACACCTCTTGGCTATTTGACTGTGGCTCACCCGATTGTTTTCTGTTTTGATCGTTTCAAAGATGTCACCTTATGTCCCCCTGTCCTTGTGCCTGTGGGATGGATGCTGAACCTTATCTAGTAATCCTTTGGAAAGTGGACAAAGTTCCAGGGAAAAAAATGCCTGTTTTTTCAATTAAATCTGCAGATAAACGCCTGTAACACAGTTCAGGGCTTTTTGTTAAATGTTCCCTCTCAAACACTTCAGGACCTTACAGCAGAACTCCACATTGACAGTTCTAGTATGCAGAATCCAAAGACTATTGAGAAAGTGTAATATGAGCATGCTCCTGGTCTTGCGCCTCACTTCTTGTGTTTCTTGTGGAGTTGGAAACTTGAGATTCTTCAACTGATAACTGCTCAGCATAGCACTCATCACCAGTGGTCATCTTCTACAAGTAACTTTGGGCACTTTGGAAGAGATATTGATGTTTGCAAGTTTGGTGGAGCATATGACCAGTCATGTTGTCATGAGAAATAATATCTTCATCCTCAAATGCATTCCACTAGGTTCTGATTCCAGCATTTTCTTGATCACTGTTAGGCTGATGTCAATTTAAAGGAACACTGTCTGTGAGGATTTTTTTTTTTGTATTAAAAGACCATCAGAGAAGATGGATTATGCCTTTGTAGTCATTTAGTCACTGGGAGGCTTTTAGTGAGAATTCATTTTAACAGCAGGAAGACATGGTGGCAGGTTGACTTTGCATTTAGCACAAAAAGCACTGACAGCAGTTCGAAACCAGTAGAGATCAGAAAAAAACAAGGTCTCCTATTAAGTATCTTCAAATATACATTTTACTGCCAAAAGTATTCACTCATCTGCCTTCACACACATATGAACTTAAATGACATCCCGTTATGAATCCATAAAATATCAGGCTCTTTCATCCTTACTCTGTGCGGCTCCCAATATATGCGTCACTCGCGGAAGCCGAAGTATTTGCTGCTTTCATTTTTGTGTGTGTGTTTACCGCTCTCAGTGTTTTCTTTTCCGTGGAAACGGGGTCCAACTGGCTCTTTGAGTGTTAAAGGTTGCTGACCCCTGGTCTCTACAAAACAAGGTTAGACAGCTGTGTTTACAATGGCCATTTTGTAAATGATAAACAATTCTTTGCCATTCATCCTATTGAGTCAAACAAGCTTTGCAAAATAAAAACACAGCCAACTTGTGGCCTGGCAATGGGAACTACATCATTTTCACTATTACATGTGTCTCCGTGTAAATCAGAGGTGTCAAACATAAGGCCCGGGGGCCAGAACCGGCCCCCCAAAGACTCCAATCTGGCCCACTGAACTGCTTCAGAAAATGTAAAGGAGGGCATAAAATTTGGAATCAACTGCACTTTCAAAATATTGTTTTCCTGTAAAGGAATCTCCCATGGACCTTCATACAACACCAAAGTGATTAAGTAAGAGACAATAAAATAATGGAAACCTCTTGTTTTTTCACTACTTTAGAATTTTTTTTTACAATGGCTTCACAGTAAAAAATACTTTTCAAAAAGGACTGTTTCTGTAATTATAGGACAGTCTGAACAAAGAGCTACCAGAACATTTCTGTAATTTTGCACTTTTCTTACAATTTAAGCTCAGAGTGTTGCTGACAGATTTCTCTGTTTCATCCATCCATCCATCCATTTTCTTCCGCTTATCCGGGGCCTGGTCGCGGGGGCAACAGCCTAAGCAGAGAAGCCCAGACCTCCCTCTCCCCAGCTACCTCCACCAGCTCATCCGGAGGGACTCCAAGGCGTTCCCAGGCCAGCCGAGAGATATAATCCCTCCAGCGTGTCCTGGGTCTGCCCCGGGGCCGCCTCCCGGTGGGACGTGCCCGGAACACCTCACCCAAGAGGCGCCCAGGAGGCATCCTAGTCAGATGCCCGAACCACCTCAACTGGCTCCTTTCGATGTGGAGGAGCAGCGGCTCTACTCTGAGCCCCTCCCGGATGGCCGCACTCCTCACCCGACCTCTAAGGGAGAAGCCAGCCACCCTTCGGAGGAAGCTCATTTCGGCCGCTTGTATTCGCAATCTTGTTCTTTCGGTCACTACCCAAAGCTCATGACCATAGGTGAGGGTAGGGATGTAGATCGACCGGTAAATCC